>JBBMOC010000010.1:0-26251 GCA_037975185.1 Centropyge bicolor | reverse complement strand
ATCAGGAACACCAGCTCGGTTTAGTGGCAGTGGAAGCAGCTCTGACTTCACTTTGACCATCAGTGGAGTTCAGGCTGAAGATGCAGCAGTTTATTATTGTAAGAGTTACCACAGTGGTGGAGTGTTCACACAGTGATTTATGGTCGTACAAAAACCTCCCTCAGTCCGACTGCAGAGACACTGAGCTGTTAGATCAGGAAGCAACTGCAGCTGCTGAAGAGGACGAGACTCTGACACAGACCACTGAACACAGAGCTGACCAAGTTTAAGGTTTTTGGTGACCTGTATTTCAACGTAGTGGACTCAGCAATGAGACTTGAGAAGGCTCCTAACACATAACAGTCAAACAAAGTGGACAATGAAGATAATAAGATCAGAGTAGTACAAAAGTAGTACCACCATTAAAGTTGGTACAGACTTTCATTTTCCCCTTAGGATGAATTAAAATCTCTTTCATGATTTCTTAAATTTGCATCTTGAGCCACCTTCAAAATTTTACTGGCAACTGCTGGCATAGTAGACTCCTGTATCTTGCCAATATCTCTTTTTTATTTATCTTTTTGATTTTCATGCATATATATAAATGTGTCTTTGGTGCCACTAAACCTGCATTCTCATTTTGCCCCACTTGGTGGCAGCAGAAACGAGTTGCAAACAATGACATAACTTCACCAAAACCTTCAGATTTCAGGTCATCTTGGGGTTAAGTTTGGAGTTAATTTTGGAGTTTACGGAAATAAGACTTACCACAAAGAAGCGCAGATAAATGCTTCTGAGCAAGTGTGTCCTCTTTGTACAGCTCGCTGCGTGCATTGTTCGAGACAAGGATTAAATGTTATTGGATTGGTTACAGGTGACGTAGGCAGACATTGCTGGACTGTAAAATTTGGATCTGTTCCCAGGTCAGCATGGACACTGTGACATCAGAGGGCGTAGGTTGACAACAGAATTAAGAAGACAACAACAACAACAACACTAGAATAACTGGAACGGATGTGGCATGCCATGACTTCTGTTAACAGCTCTGTTGATACTGTAGCTGAAACACCACTGCTCTTAAAAACCTTCTTCCGTTTGATTATTGTCCTATTATATACAGCCATACATAAATAAATCCAAGTCCATATTTTATTAATTTAGTTAATTCTGCAGAAATTACAAATAAATAGTAGAGATTACACCATTTGTTAATGTGGCTGTGATCATTTGTCTAATCTCGAGCAAAGTGCATACACATTCTCGTCAATAGCCTGCAGGGTTTATTTTCACCCCCAAGTTCATTCAAGCCACTTCTCTGGACCAAGAAGGCATAATTTACCAGTCAAAATACCAAGCCCTGACGTTAAGGCCTCTCGGTGCACGCCCTGCGCAGACGACAAAGCCCGACGTCATGGTAAGATCCAAGGGGCAACGAGTGTCAGGGCATGTCCTGAACAGGAGGAGTGATGCTGGTGGCCTCTGCCCTCTGATAATCCCGCCAGGACAGTGCCAGTCCTTCACTTCCACATCATTTAGAAAGCAACAATTGTGTGATTTAAACAGATCCATTATGGATCACATGTGACTTTAATCTTATTTATAATTAATTTCATGAACTTTTGTCGTAACGCTTAAAGAGTTCATTAAGGATAGACTGGAGGATGTAGGACATTAGTAAAAGTTGGTGTTGCTATATGATCGTATTCACAAGATAGCTGAATGAAGGTCACAGAGGTCAAGGTCCAATCGCCTGTTTTATGAATGGGATGACCTGGTGGCGGGTAGCAATAACTCATAATGAGCTATAAATGGAGGAGCTAATCAGTGCTGAAGTCGTGTCTTTAGCCTCTTTAATAAAGACTAAGTGGCTGTGGACGAGTCTTTGTTAGCATGGGATAGGGATAATCCTGTTAGGCAATGCTTTACCAGGAATCAGTCAGTCGACACTTCCTCTCTCAGACTGGATGAGCTCCTCAGTGCGAGACAGGACCAGCATTTGATCAGTTTCACTGGCTCTCCTCCGCCTCGGATCTCGTGGGATACACGCTGATCGGCCCTGCTCGCCGGGATTTCCGGATATCTGTCGTCTGTCAGGGGGGAGGGGGGGGCTCGCTGGGATACGGACTGAGCCCTGAATCATGCTGGAGGCATTGGAGAAGTTGTTGAGAAGTATGGTGTCTGTGAAAGTCAGGGCGTATGTGAAGGACTACTGCAAGAGGAATGGCCTGTTGACACTCTCGGTCATCGCTGTGGTGACGGGCTGTGTGCTTGGATTTCTCCTCAGGTCGCTCAACCTGTCCACACAGGTATGAATGAAATAATAGACAGAAATTTAACAGGAAGCAATGTGAACTTGGACCTCACAGTCTTATATTATATTATGTTAACATTATGTGCAAATTAACCCAACATTCAGGATGAAAAGTAACAGCGAGTCTTGTCACTGCTGCACTGGCACTGAAATTAAAGCCAGTTATGTCACAGTGAGAGCAGATTGAAGCAGGTGTAATCAAAGGTGTCAGGAGAAGTGAAGTAATAGTTAAAGTGGCTATACTCAATACTTTTATGTTAACTGAGTCCTGAAAGGAAGGTGTCATTGTGATGAACCCCTGAAGGATTATCACCCAACTCAGTAGTTCCCCTCAGCTTAATGGAGTTTTACAGCATCTTTGAACTCATTGTTTAGGTTTTATAGTCTACAATTATACCGTTTGATTCACATATCAGTCACATTCACAAAGCGTCACTCTCAGCCCCAGCAGGGAGACGTTTTCACCGAAAAAGCTCTATAAACTCACTAAACACTACCTACAAGCATCCAGCTGCAGCCAGACGAAGTTACACTAGCACAAATGTTTTTCTCAGATGTTGACGGAAACCAAAATAGAGCTGAAAGAATATTGGACTTGCAGTCTATTCACCAGGTCAGAAACATGACTCAAAATGAATTGCTCTGTAACTGCAGGACTTGCAAATGGGCAGAATGTGATCATTAGTTATAGCAGATTTAAAAGGTATACGTGATTTCTCTCATCAAAGTTTTTCTTCAATACTCCGCAAACTACTTTGAAATGTTTAAATGTCCGTTTAAAGTATTCCCTTTCCACTGAAGTGATGTAAGACGATCTAAATGGACCAAGCAGCTTATGTATTTTGGCAGAGACTGAATCAATGATTAGTGTCCGGTGTGCTCAGCAACGTGGCCGTGTGGTAGCAGCAGCCTATAAAACATACAGCATCATCATCTGCAAAGAAACAATCTGTGAAACACAAATAGAAAAATGTTGTTGTGCTCGTATGTCTTGTTCAAGCACTGAATCCAAAATAATATAATAAAAACTTAAAGGGGTCGTTTCACAGTGTTGCAAGTCCTTGGGAGGCATAAATTATAATTTTGAAATAAATATAATTCACATCAGATTTATTTCACACTGCATTCTTCTGTACATTATTACACTGTACTAGAAGTGAGTCCCACAGGAGTTTAATCTGTGAGATGTTATTTGGGCTTAACTGTACGACGGTAAACTCTGAAAGGAAGGCCATTTAGAGAAATAAGGTTTGCTTCAGGTGTTTCTCTCTCACACAGGCTAAGATCTACTTCTCCTTCCCTGGAGAACTGCTGATGAGGATGTTAAAGATGTTGATTCTGCCGCTCATCACCTCCAGGTAAGAAACACTCACCTGTCTGATAGAACAACAGATTATTATTCTGATGTTATTACTGTAAGATTGAGCATCGACCACAGAAAACTTAGATCATATTTGTATTAATTGTTCACATCCACTTAGAGTCTGGATAAAATATTAATTTTGCGGGAGAATATTTCTTTAGAAGCAAGAAGTCTGGTTAATCCCGATGCTTCACAAAGATTCATGCTGCATTCAGATGAGATGCTGACTTTGAGTCTGGTCCTGGGAAAAATGCTCCACTTCATTCCTTCCTCTGTCTCTCAGTCTTTTTAGTTTAAAGTAACGAACAGGATATTTTAACATCGGAAATTCACAGTCTCCAAATTGTAACATCTACATCTGAAAACTGAACAACGTCATTGTAAAACCCGCAGCAGTGAATATCATAAAAGAATCATGCCACATAAAGCAAAAATGTGCTATTCTTAACAAAATAGTTCTTCAAAACAATTTAGCAATTATCATATTTACCATGATTAAATTTTCTGTTGATCAATAAATAGATGAATCAATTCATTGTTTTTGAACTACTGAAGGTACATAAAAACTAAATTATAGAATTCTTTAATTCATCCCATCCAGTCTTATGTCCGGCCTGTCAGCCATGGACACGAAGGCAAGCGGTCGGCTGGGGGTTCTGACCATCACCTACTACCTGTGGACGACCTTCATCGCCGTCATCGTCGGCATCGTGCTGGTGCTCATCATTCACCCAGGGACGGGCTCAGAGAAAGATGGCCACCACGCGAGCTCGGGGCCTGTTATGACGTCTGCTGACGCTCTGCTGGACCTCATCAGGTTAATATTGACAGACACAAAAACACAATCACAATTCGACAAAGAGAACATAAAAATGGGAAAGTTGTCATTCAAACATTCACTTACTGAAGTGCTCTTTGGCAAGGTTGCTGAGTCCAGCCACACATGCTTTACAGTGACGTGCAGGTGAGGCCGTACAACATGCTCACATGCTTGCAATGGCAAAGTCAGGGGATCACCAAAGCCATTAAGCTTCATCATCTGAGAAACATGAATGTCTACACAAACATTGGTGCCAATCCATCTGGTAGATATTCATATATATCACAGGATAAATGAACGTTTTAACCTGTTGGTGACGCCAGATGAAACCTCACCAAGGTCATTAAGATTCATCCTCTTGGCACATGAATAAATGCACCACACTTCATAGCGATCCATCAAATAATTATATCAAATAATTGTCTCAGTTTTAGTCACAAGATGGCTGACAAAAGGGATCTCCTACATGATTAGCATGTTCTTGCTAATAGGACTATACAGCATTTTGTAAAAGTGAATAATCAAATCATTCTTTCATGGTAAATTGATTTTTTAAGAAGACATAGCTACATACTTGGGGAAACACTTTGAGGACTATAAAAAGCGTTTCTCACATGCCCTTCTATAAGATGAAGAAAATCCTCCTCCTGTTATGGGCTTTTCAGGAGATTCCAGATTTTCCACTCTCCTATCTTCTTAGCTTCGTTTTTAAGGATGGGGATTTACTGTATAATACCATGTAACACCTGCAAAAAACCAGTCCTGACCCATTAAATCCAGTACAAATCCAGTTCAGACGCTGTGACCTCCCTTGCACCTCAAGGAAACAGGAAGCTCCTTAATCACAAAATCTCAAGCCGTCACGTTGATCCCGGGAGCCGACATAATAGCTTTCACATAAAAAACAAAACAATGAAATTCAATCAAAAAATTCTTAGCTAGTAAAGTTGCCTGAAATTTTGGTGTCATCAAACATTCGACAAATGCCAAGGATCTCAAAAATGTATGTATTTACTTATAATAATAACTTTATAACTAACGAAACAAACAAAATGGCAGCATGTTTGAATCAATTATTACATATGATAAAAGCAATCAGTATCTGAATCTAGTATCATTTTTGTCTGCAAGGGAAGCGATTCAGCATCAAATTAAACAAGAGAAGGAAGAAAATCTGCTCATCCAATAGTTGCAGTGTCACTCCTACGCAGCCGAGCGGCTAAGAATAGGGAGACACTTAAGTGTGATCTGTTAAGCCTGCACTTTCTCAGAAGGTCCTTGTGCAATCTCACAGTCTGTAGGATGGAGCCTGCAGTCTGGTGTGTGTGTGCTCAGGCTTACTGCAGGGCCATTCATGCCAGAGGTCCACTAATACCTGCTTCTAAAATCCTTATCTTGGTGAGCTGCGGCTGATGTGCTGCTGTAAGCCAAAAGCCAGGTGTACATTTCAGTCCTCTTACGTGTTTGACAAGCTTTCTGTCTGAATTCCGTGTCGTTGACGTGTGCTGTATAAAAACAGTCCCAGCACATGACGCACCTTCCACCTTGTTAACATGTGAAGGGCTTCTCTGTTTTTCTGTGTCTTTCCTCGACTATTAATATTTATGCTTCATTGCAACAGCCAGTGGTGTAGGAAGATTTCACTTCAGTAAAAGTATGATTTTCAAATAATAGAAACAGTCAAGTCACAAGTCCATTTTGAACATGTTACTTAAGCAGAGATGTGTGGTTATTACCATAAAATTTTACTTGAAGTGTCAAAAGTAAAGACAGTTCAAAGCACAAAAAAGGCCCTCATGCATAATTTAATATCATATATCATATTATTAAAGTGTATTTCTGATGCATTAACATGTAAACAGCACTTTAACATCACTACACTGCAACTGCTTCTGCACTTAAATGCACAGTTGTACCAGGAAAAAGAAAACAGCCTCTGCCTTGTGAAGCATTTTATATCAAACATAAGATCCAAAGACAAAAGCAGCTGAGAAAACAATCTAACCACAAGGTCCATTTAGTCGTTTTTCTGGTGCTTTTAATTATACAGTGTGATATTCTACAGTAGAAATTTGAACATCTACGGCTCCATGAAACTGGTAGTAAATAAATAAGTAAGTCAAGAATGAACTTTGACCCTTATAATAAAGACAGATGTAACAGTCAGCTCTTTATATGCACTGAAATAAATTGAATATGTCTGTAAGGTTGTTTATTGTTTTATTGGAAAATGAATGAATGAATTGAAATGAATCAGACACAATTTAAGAAACAAAACACAAAAGCCATTGGCTGAATTATTTCACTACAGGCATGATCTGAAATATTTGTCTGTATATTGTCTTTTATAGGAACATGATCCCTTCAAATCTAATTGAAGCGACTTTCCAACAGGTGAGTTGACAAAAGGAGAAAACTCAATGATCAATAAAAATATATAAAATAAATTCAACAGTCAATGTCCACATATGAACAACTCTGTGGTCGTTCTCTTTCCTCTCACTCCAGTACCGAACAGACCTGGTTCCTATAGTACAGAACTCTGATGTGAAAGAGTCTCAGGCCAACTACGTATATGTCATGCCCGACTACCACAACCCTCAGCTGGGCCACCCGGTCTTCCTGGAGATCACCCCTGCTCCCGACATCAAGTATAAAATCGTCCCCAGTACCAGCAAGGGCATGAACGTGCTGGGGATTGTCATCTTCTCGGCCACCATGGGTAAAATAATCACACAGATCATTACATCAAAGAAAACACCTCTTATGTATTTAAGTATAATCCTTATGTTACTAGTCTCTAATAATCCTCCATAAAGAATATGGAAGTGTTAATAAAGCTAATGCTAACAAAAGCTTTATAGATCAGTTATAAGTTATTATTACATTATAAGCCAGAACAACTTTTGGGTTGCCAGTTTGTGAAAAGCCCCCCTGACTGGTGTGTATCCTGCTCCACCATGACACTTTTTCTTTTTGTCTGTTGTGGTCAAGGTGGAGTTAAAACTACTTTATATATAGTTAAAGTAGCGTGATAGTTCCCAACAAAGGGGTAGGAAAGACAATTTTTTTTTTTCATTTTTTAGCTCATAGACATCATAAATGTGACAAGGGGCCCCAACTGGACACTGATTTTTTTCGCGAGGGGTCACAAGCCTGAGAACCATTTTTAGTCTTTAACAGTGATCTTTGCTATTTATTTTATATAAACTCTTTATCTGGAAAGTAGATAGGGACTACAGCTCTCAGATACATGTGGAAGTACAGTACAGTATTTACTGTAATAAAGAAAGTATAACGAAGGACCTCATCAGGAAGATTAGTAAAGTACAAGTATCTTGAGAATGTACTTCAGTACAATGCTGGAGTAAATGTATTTAGCTAATTTCCACCACTGTTAATGATTTACTGACATTAATTCAGACATGATAATGTTCTTAATGACTTATATTTAAACTACGAAGCTTTGGTAAATCATTTATTTACCATTGATTAAGTCACTAGTTACAACTTATAAAGTATTTGTCTGTTCTCAGGTCTGCTGCTGGGGAAGATGGGAGAACGTGGAGCGCCGCTCGTCAACGTGTGCCAGTGCATCAACGAGTGCGTCATGAAGATCATTAATGCTGCCATGTGGTAAGACTGTACTCTCTCTCCCACACACACACACATTAGCAAAAAACAGACTATTGTGTCACGCACATGCATCCAAATTAAGAAAGACTACACACAGTACAGAGCCAGATTATGTCTAAAAATAAATCTCAGGGAGTCACTGGTGGCGTCTGAAGTGTCCTTACTGCTTCTCACAGGAGCTAATGAGTCGACTCAGGGATTACAGTTGTGTGAATGGAGCAAAGAGGGACTTTAATTAATGAGATTAGTGCTGAGTAATCTTATTTCAAATAATAATAACATTATAATAATTGAAACCTAATGTGATTTTTGAACATGTTCAAAGTTGTGGAATTTATTCAGCTGCTGTAACAGCCTGAGGAGATTTGCTCACTTTCGGCCACAAGAGCATTATGGGGTTGGCCGCTGATGCTGGGCCAGATAAGGCTCACAGTCGGCATTGCAATTAATCCCGAAGGTGTTGGATGGGGTTGAGGTCAAGTTGTTCCACACCAAACTTGGACAACGCAGGGTCACTGTAAAGTAAAAAAAAAAAAAGGAAACTGGAAATAGTTAAGTTTCAAGATGCAAGGTTTTAATTTTCTGATCTCGTGCAATAAGTTGGTTGAAATGCAGAGCGTCATAATGTTGAGCAGCAGCCATGATGGTGATCTTCTCCTCTCGTCTCCGTGCAGGTACTTCCCCTTCGGCATCGTCTTCCTTGTGGCAGGGAAGATCCTGGACATGCATGACCCGGCCCACCTGGGAGAGAAGCTGGGCATGTACTTCATCACGGTCCTGTCTGGTTTGTTCGTGCACGGCCTCATCCTGCTGCCTCTCTTCTTCTTCTTCTTCACTCGCAAAAATCCCTTCCCCTACATCAGAGGGCTGCTGCAGGCTCTGGTCATCGCGCTGGCCACGTCCTCCAGGTAGCTCAGAGTCCTCTCTTTATTTCAATCCTAAGAATAGATACTGTGAGGATGACCCACCAGTTCTAATCAATCATCTGTGGAATGAAGCCTATTGAGCTCTCTGACCCTCTCCTCTTCTTCTCTTCCTCTGCAGCTCAGCCACATTGCCAATCACCATGAAGTGTCTCCTGGAGAACTGTGGGGTCGACCGGCAGATCGCTCGCTTCGTGCTGCCAGTGGGAGCTACCATCAACATGGACGGCACGGCCCTGTACGAGGCAGTGGCGGCCATCTTTATCGCTCAGGTCAATGAGTATGACCTGGACTTTGGACAGCTGGTCACGATCAGGTGAGAATAAACACAGCGCTCATTATGCTCCCATCGGATGTTCCTTGTGTTGACAACATGTCTTAACATCCCGGCTCTTGTCTCATCAGTATTACAGCAACAGCAGCCAGCATCGGGGCAGCTGGGATACCTCAGGCGGGTCTGGTTACAATGGTGATCGTCCTGACCTCTGTGGGGTTACCGCCTGCTGACATCTCACTGATCGTGGCCATCGATTGGGTCCTGTAAGTTCCACAGAAGTGATTATACTGATATAGAGCAGAGGTTGTCATGGTGACCAAACATCACATTAATTATCACATTATCAAAAGAAGATCATGTAAAAGAGCCTAAATGTGAGGTTAAAGAGTTTAGTAGTTTTGAGGACAGACCTTATTTGTTGTCATCTGAAATTATGTCAAACAGCAATATTAGGCTAATTATCTTGGCTCAATTGTAGAGTGTCTCTGGAATCAAATAATATAATCAGGATCCCATAGGCATCCAGGAACTGAGGGAAACTAAACAAGGAAACTAAGGAGGGGTTTTTCCACAGTCTCATACTTTGAAAGCCTCTGACACAGAGCATCACTGGGTCTTGCTGGGGCAACGCGTGAACAATTGTTTTCTGTCTCATTCTCAGCGATCGCTTCCGGACAATGATCAATGTTCTTGGTGATGCCTTCGCTGCCGGGATTATGGCTCATATATGTAAGAAGGACTTTGAGAGAGCAGCCACAGCCGCTGCAGCTCCGGCCACTCCTGACGCCAATAACGGAGGTGGCCCCCAACGGGTAGGGAGCATTTCTGTGTCTTCAGATCAATGTGCCCAATGTCAGCATTTCTCTATAACATTAAGTATCTACTGTATATATGCTAAAGTATAGTTGAGGCTGATGTGATTAAAGTCATTATTAGTCATAAAGCAAAGTAATGGACAAATTGAAATTTAGACCTGATGATGAAAAGAATGTTTTAATACAACACAGACCATTTTATAAATCTTACTTTTAACCCTGTTTTCGTGTAATTCTAGAATGATTTACAATCTTAAGTCACTGTACCATTGTTGGTTTCTCCCCTACAGAGAGACACAGTCATCTCCTTCGGTAATCAGAGCGTGGCCTTGTCTGATGCTCCTCTGATCACACACCGCTGCGATTACGTGTTCGAGGTGGATGGAGACAACGTGATGGAGAGACCCGTGGCCTGCTACAACCTCTGCCACGTGTGAGAAACTTTCACAAGATGGACAGCAACTGCCTTCTACAGCTCATAGATTCACCTCTCAGGACCACAAGGGAGCATCATCTGAAGCCCAGAAGAATCCAGTTTGATTAAAATCCTGTTGGGGTTCCGTCCAAAATGAGACCAATGATTAAGTATATTGTGATGTCAAGGGTTTAGCGGCTAAAATGGATGTTTGCCTGTGCCATGCCGAAAACAAAAACCTTCATTACTTGATGTACTGTTGTGAGGAAACGCGTAAAGTTTCACATGTAACCAAAATCTTAAAAAGATACTGAACGCACCTGCAGACACAGATATTGTGTTGCACTGACACGCATTAGATGGATTAGTGTTTATCAGCGGAGACAGTTAGAGATTCACAGTAGAGCTGTTCTGATGAAGCTTTATTGCAGGTTCAGTTTTGAGTTGCCTTAAACATGATCTCAGATTTGACGACAATTCTGAGAACTCGAATGACTTGAAAGTAAACGGAAACTAATAGACAAGTGAACCTTTATCAGTTAGACAGCGCACTTATGGATATTAAAGCGACATTAAGAAACACATATACATTATGAGAATTAGGTGATTTGTTTTTATACCTATGCTTTTAATTTTGTGTTCATGTTTTCTAATAAAAACCTGCTTCATTCAAAGCTCTGTCGATGCTTTATTTTAGACCTAACTGTGCAAAGTTTTATAAGTATCCTTTAGATAAACTGAAGTGATACTAATTTCATATAGTGACATTTGGGTTTAGGAGGAAAATAATCATACAAACTGCATTATAATTTACTGTTGATGAACAGTAAATACAGTCTATACTCATGCAGACAGGTCTCCCCCATCAGGTCTCAGAAGGTAATAACAGGGCCAGTACCATGTGACGTTACAAAGCACATCATGCATCATCCTGTAACCACAATACAAATGCTACTAAATCATAATGAACTGATGTCTTCTGTCACTTCACTTGATGAGTTAAATTTGAAACAGTCATCTTACCATATTGGCTTCAGTAACAAGCAAAGCATAAATCACAGTAAAATCCACAATAAGCTTCTGAAGAGACATTTAATTCTTTCAATTTTGAAAAGCCACCATGTTTTTATTGAAATGATGCAATGTTAGAAGACATTTAATGGACTTCAACTTAGTGTCCTTCAAAACCAAGAAAACAAAAGTCAAATCATTAAAAACACTCCAATAAAGTAACAAGTATGACCGCATACACTGTCAAATAAATATTTGCGCCTCCTCTGATGTAAAATACACCATCTCCACTTATAAATTAAGGCGGAATGCAGTTTATTCTGACTGCCCCGAAAACAAATTCACTTGCATCTTTCACGTAATTCCAACTAGACTGCTGAGAAAACTAAGCAGTAACACAAAACGTCAGTAGAAAAAAAAGAAAATATAAAAAAAGTTGACAGTCCAAGACTACAACAAATTTCTATTACCTGCTTTGAGCAAGTTAGGAAATATTGCACAAAGTTAAGGGATGTGAGAAAAAATAACATGGAAATACTAAATCAAAAAGCACTTTTTTAAGACCAAAATCTGAAGCTTGTGATGGGAATATTCTTTTCAGATTAAAGAGGCATATACTGAAGCATCAGGGGAATTATTGCTGGAGGAAAAATGAATCCTAAAAGGTGTGAGTGAGTTCTGTTCTCAACAATCATTTGCTACTTGTAACTATGAGCAGATGGTTCCTCTGTTCAATTTGTGGTTGGATTAAGTCAAGAGGAATTACTGTACTGTTGGTAATGCTCCACCTTTCAACCACCTTGTAGAACATGACCAAATTCATCATTATTAAAAGATGAGCTGTGATTTGCCAATGATCTTTTCTAAATGAATGACATCAGAAGGGTCTCACGAAGCAACTTCTTAAAAGCTGTCTCAAAACTAAATCTGCAAGTGACAGGTGTACTGTATTGAAACCTGTCCAGATCTCAATAAATAAACAAACCTGACCTTCATCTTGTAACTGCTGAAAAGACAATGGTACCAAAAGTGCCAAAATACAGCTTCAGCTTGCTGATTATGTTGCGCTTCAGTGGTTCAAACTCATCTGGCAATCTTAGGAAAGCTGCTTCATGAAAGGTCTGCTGGACCATCATTTTCCTTTAAGAGTCTGTGTACAAGTTAAATAACCTCATCTCAACTAACACTGGTCCACATATTGTTTTTAAGCCTGTGTCAGATGTTTAAAGGCGTCCAGCAGAAACGCTTTCTGTAACAGTCTGTTCTCATTTGACCAGGGATCTTTTATCGGTGCTGCAGATTTGCTTGTAGAAAAATAACAGAACAAAACTCCAAACCAAATCAAAAAAGCTAAATTTAAAAAAAGAAACAAACCAAACAAAACTTTCGGCAAAAAGAAATAAAATTTAATGGTTTATGTTCAAAGTGAAACAACCAAAACAAAAGAAAGGAAGAAAAGCAACTCTAAACTGAAATCAATAACAAAGGCCATTCATTTCTCTCCAAACTTGAGATAAGCACTTGCCAAAACAAGTTTGTAACTTACAGGGTAACATAAAAATCTAAGCCTTTAGAAAGAAAAAAAAATCCAAACAAAAAAAAGGAAAAGAAAGAAAATCAAAAGAAAAGAAAAAAACAGAACAGCAAACTGAGCCAAAGTGATGTTGCTCTCAGCCAGCATCAGATATAATCTTAGTACCTCTTCAAAAAATAATAATCAAAAAAGGTGTAAATTCTGCTCAGAAAACTCTTCTGGGGTTAGAGGATCAAATCTCTCCCTGCCTTTGGTCCATCTTAATTCCCTACTCATTGACTGGGATTCATATTCAACAGGACTCTCCTGAAATACAACTTATATTAAAAAGACACTTTACACAGGGATAACAAAACAAAAACACTTCCCTCCAGAGCCGTTTAAAATTAACCTGGTCGGAGGGTGAGCGAAAGTCTGATTAACATCAAAAAGACTGATATTCATGGTAACCTAAAACAGATTGGTTAAAAGTGCTTTGCTCTTAGATTAACCCAAGACAGTGAGTGGTATTGTAGATCTGTGTCCACTGGATGATAATTTAAGGCATCTATTTCTACTTATGAAGTGGACCCAACACAGAGCGCTGCTTTTTTTTCAAAATTAAACAACCACTGGCTAGAGGCAAAATATTCTTATCCACCTTCTTAAGACCAAATCATCCGCTAAAATGTCGACACTTGGAAAACAATTAGCAGAGCTCTCCCTATGCTCCATATTTTCAGTGCACTGCTAAAAACCATTCGCCTGCCTCCTCTATCTCATCCCCACAGTTATACATGCAACACATACAGACAGTATTTTAGCTTTTTAGATACTTTTCAAAAGTTATCTTGGGGGTATCATGGGATTCTGCCTTCTCCACCCCCTCTCTAAAAATTTAAACTAACAAGTGTCCTCAAGCCCCAAGCATGAGCATAAAGAGGGGGGGGGGACGGGGACTCTTTTCGACAAGTACAAAGGTGCAGAAGAGTGAACATCTTATTTAACTCTGAATACACTAAAACCCAAACAGATGTGTCAGACTTTGCAAACTCATACGTCTGCTCTCTACAATAAAAGCCTGGCACAGGTCATTTCCATCTCTCCTCTACACCCGATTGTCCCACTCTCTCTACTTGTGGCCCTTGCTGGTCTTAAAGGACACTTGCAGTATCTTGTCTCCGAGCCGGTAGCCGTTCAGGCTGGCGATGGCCATGGCCGCTTCCTCGTAGTTCGTCATGGTAACGAAGCCAAAGCCCTTGCACTTGTTGGTGTTGAAGTCGCGGATCACCTTCACGTTGGTGACAGCGCCGAACGGGCCGAACATCTGCCAGAGGATGCTCTCGTCTGCGTCTTGGCCCAGGTTGTAAATGAAGATGCACCAGCCGGAGGTGGAGTTCCCAGGGACGCCGACGCTTCCCATGCCACCCATGTGATCGACCCCCATGGGGGAGAACCTGGATATGAAAATGTACTTTATCAGTATCTCTGGGCCTAAAGTCAAAGTCTGTCACAACCACAAAAATTTCTTTACTGTTAACTGTTCATTTTAAGGTCGCAACTAATGATGAACATTCGCAACATCTCTTACCTAAACCGCTGTGCCTGGTGGTGTAAGGGCCCCCCGAAGCGTCGGGACTGATTGTGGTAGAGCTGAGAGATGAGCTGCGTGTTCTTTGCCTGGTTTGGGTTGGCGGCGAATTTTACTGTGATTGGTTCAGCAGCTCCAGGTGGTTTTTGACCATTCAGGTTTTTGACAGCCTCCTCTGCCTCTGCCCGCTTGTCAAACCGGATAAAAGCTACCCCCCGGGACGAGCCTGTGTGCAAGAAGGCAGCTGGTGACCACCTATTCTGATACAAACAGCGTAACTACTATTTTTTGTGACCAGTCAACACAGGTCGTTATTGAAGAATATTTTTGAAAAGCAAGGAAGTCATTCACCTGTCGTACCTGTAGCCTGATCAACAAGTACACGAGAGTTAATGATGTGTCCATAACGTGAAAACATGTCCTCCACATCCTTCTGGGTCATGGATTTTGGCAGGCCACTGATATAGAGGTTGGCATCCTTTATTGTATCAGAACTGGGCCGTGCATATGAGACCTGGAAATAGGAAGGAAAAATTGCCTGATTAAAACTTGGCTGATATTCATGTACAAAACAGAGCAAAAAGTAAGTAAGTAAGAAAAAAAACAAACAAACAAACAATAGCACAAGTACTTAATCTCTGGAACCATTGACAATTTAACAATCTTTTTGATTTACTGGGGCAATTATATCAGGCGTTTCTTATGTTCTGGAAGGTTTTATCCATATATTAAATACAACACTTTGGGACTTAAGTTTTTTTTTTTTTTTTTAGAGAAAACTAAAAAACATGACCTGATAGAAAATTGTCACAAGTTGTTTTTAGGTATTAATTCTTTGGCCTGAGCAAAAATGAGTGGAGTCAGAAGCATATCAGAACAATACAGCAACAAAAAAATGAAACCAAAGTGAATGAAAAGGTACCTTTTTTTTTAAGAAATTAAATACATGAAATACATTGAATCTGACATAATGTCAAATAAAATAAGTAAAAATTAAAGTCAAACTCAACAGACATGTCAGATAGGGCAGTAAGTGAGCTGTGAAAGCAGTATCACTTCCTCGGGCTGACATGTACTAGCTAGTTAGCGGACAGCACAGGAGCCACAGGAGAGTTAAATGACATGACATCTTTGGTTTGAGAATTGTAGAACACCTTATTGCACGTTACCTTGATAGTTTTGGACTGTAGCCTTAGTCCATTCAGTGTACTGATAGCTCTGTCTGCATCACTAGGGTTAAGATAGTTAACAAATCCGTACCCTAAACTGTGGCCTAGAGAAAAAAAAAAGGAAAACAATAAAATAAAACAAAAAAACGTTGGATAGTTTTAAAAAAAATATCTGCAAACAAATAAATATTTAAAAACAAAAACAAATCTTAACATTGCATGCTAGTCTAAACAAACAAACAAACAAACAAAGAAACTGTCTACAGTTAAACAGGGTTGGACTGGTTGGAATAAATGAAAACTTTGTGGTGGTGGTGGTGGTGAAAAAAAATTTGACCAAACTACAACCCAACTCAAGCAGGAAAACAATGTGGATTTTTTTCAAATAAAAATTACATTCGAAAATCTCTGAGGACAGAGGAGCCAGGAAGCAGGCCTTTAGCAGATATCCTGCCAATAAAGACAAGGTCATATGTAAATGAGTGATAGGCCAAAATGTTCTATCGGTCATTAGGGCTGAACCACCACTGATACATTCAGAGGTTGTGGCTACAACTTGTATTTTATTGCTAAGTCTGTAACATAAATCTTTTGCCATTTAAACCAAAATCTTGTTTTGTGTTCAAAGGCCGATCTGGTCTGTCACAGGTCTTATCGCTTCAGGGTGTAGCATACCTGCGACTTTGTCTCGAATCAGCTTGGCAGATTCCACCTCTCCGATGCTGCTGAAGAGGCTCCGCAGCTCGTCCTGCGTCATGCTCTGAGGCAGGTAGTTCACTATCAGGTTGGTCTTGGCATCCTTCCCCTCGTCTCCTCCCATGTGGTCTTCATAACCGTTTGACATGTCATACACCTCCTGCAGGTCGGCCAGGTGGGCCAAAAACACAAAGCGAGGTAAGCACACAGGGTATGCAGACGGTATGCAGAGCTAGAGATGAAACCTTTACCAGATGAGTTGATTGACAGAACATCGTCAACCATTATGACCGTCAATTAATCACCATAACGTTTACTAGCATCTCATATTTGACAATCTCATCTTTTTGTAGTGTATATATGAAATAAATACGTCTTTGGATTTTTCGCAGTTAGTGGAAGTAAACAATTTGAATACGTCACCTTTGGCAGCCATTGATACATGATTCAGCACATTGATCACTAAAGCAATCATTACTTGCAGCACTAAACAGATCTTTGAATATTTTGCTGCACAACAAAAAGTTTCCAAAAGGACACGACACCTAAGGTCAGATGCTAAAGGAAATCAATTCAAACATATTACTTTCAAATTAAAGTGTAGCCAGCTGTTTAGTGGCCAGCAGCACAAATATAGACTATATAGACTTCCTATAATTTATACTCTTCAGACGTCACTGAGCTCGCCTCTACCCTGCTACCTCAAACAACCCTGTTACATCACTGACAGGGATGCAGATAACACACATAATGGAACATTCAGTCTGCCTGACATCGCTTCATGGAGCTTAGTTACTGAAGTAAATAACCAACACTCAGCAGAACGTTTACTTTGAAATAAAGACACTGTAGTTTTCTGTCTACTCTTCCACCTCCATGTCTCTTCTTCATTCATTCATTCATTCATTATATCAAATATTTGAGTCAAACCACAGTAATTAAAAAAACAAAAACAGCAGGATGACTGTGTTGCGGTTTTCGCATGTTTAAATTGCACCACCGCTTTAAAACAGTCATTTGTCTAATTTGTCCAGATGGTTCTTCGAATACACCGAGAAACAGTAATGTGTAAAGGGATTCTTCCGGTTCCACAGTTTACGGCACATTATGTAAAAAAGCAATAAATATGTCTATGTAGTGTAATTTTAGTTTCCACTTCAACAGATAACCAGGGGTTCAAAAGGTTCAAGGGCACTTAATGATAACTACTTATATTGCACAAGCATGTGACTGGATTTAAGACGCATACTGGTCTCAATGTAGTGATTAAGACTAAGCCATCTTGAAAACAATGGAAAGCCATGCAATCTACAGACCACACACAAGTTTTACATTTGCAAAGTAGGTAAGTAACTCTAGTCTGCAGTCTAGTCTGATAATCGGTCTAAAGGGTCTGAGGTTGGTTAAGTTATCAATATTAAGTGCCAATGACAAGAATGGAGCCAGACTTCAAAATACTTTAAAAAGTGGCTTCCGCTATCTGTTCAGCAGAACATGTCCTTGTGGACACATTTGCTGGTGGCTGAAATGGGATCAGGCCTGAAAAGGGAACCAGTCCAGCGGTCAACCTGACAGAGGTCCATTCATGCAAGAGAAGGGTTGTGATTGTGTATTCTAGTGGGTAAGATACACTGCCTGAAAGGATGAATGAGAGTCCTGTATTAATCCAGTAAACATGGGTATAGCTGGTGGGAGGTGGCATGTGTATGTGTTTTTGTTATCTCTCAATGCTATTTAACTTTTATAACAAGGTTCTGTCCTAGTATCAGCATGAAGTGTAACTTTATAGTCAGTCTGTCATTTTTTTTGTTAACCACAACAAAAATATCTGATAGCACTGTACAACATTCAGTTGTTAAGGTCACATGTTGTAGTACTGTTTATAAGGGGAGCTGAGATCTAATACTCACTTTCAAGTACCTGATGTGTCCTCGACGAACTGCCATGAAGACACTTCACTGCTCTTGAGGCTGGGTCGGGATAAGAAAAATCACACAACTGTCAATATGGCAGTGGGCAAACAAGGAAAACTTGCTGTTGGGGGAATATAACATTATGAAAACATACATTTAACAACAATGTGGGAGACAAACACCTGGTGCCATTTTTTTGTTAGATAAGCAAAAACTTCACCCAAAACATATGTGAACATAACTATTACACAGCCTTTAATTTCAGTTCAGATGAATGATAATACAAATTGGTGCAAGGTTGGTGGAAATGCCTCATACAAAATAATAACAGTAATAAAAAATAAAAGTCAATTTATATTATTGTGTGTATGTTTACACATTAACCATCCAGCTGTACGGATGAGTCATATCTGCTGGGAGCTGGTAATGCATTTATTCCTCAATTAACTGTAAATCTTAAAACTACTCTGCACGTCACTGGACAGCTAAAAATGGTTTGTTCGATCAGCAGCATGGGCTTTTTGGGATTTAGCCAGCACAGCTCAACAAGATGGGCTGTCTCATGTGATGGTTAAATTGAATAATACAAAACATACACAGAGGGTGGCCAGCCATTTCCTCCCACACCTCCAATGACGTAAAAACAAGGGACATCTTTTATTAGCACTATACAGTCAGTGGTTGTTGACGTAACCACACTGTGATCATGGTGAATAAAAAGGATGGTAACATTCTGATAAAACATTGAGTGTCAGTAGAAAAAAAGACACTTGGATCTTCACAACCGAGGCTAAGAATTTTTTTTTTTTTAAATCTGAAAGCCTCTATTCACTCATTACTCATGTCTCAAAGATTTATGCCAGACAAAAATAAAAGCAGCACATTTTCTCACTGCTGATGACTCATTACTAAAATATTGGTCACTAACTAAGCATGGACATATTGTGATGAATTTCAATGCAATTAGGCTTCTTCATTTTTAAGTAATGAGCAATAGTGGAAAACTAGTCTAGTGTGTCAGTGTTTTGAACAGTATCCAGGGGAAAGAGGAGCTGTGGTGGCAGGAGGGTTGGGTCACAATTTGGACGTGTAGTTTTTGAATGGACTGTTGGAATATCAGACGGTGTCTTCACAATATTACATGCTTTCTGTGGATGAACACATTTAATGTAGCGCTTGCATTTCATTAGTAGATCATAGAGAGATGTCAGAAACATAGGTGTCAGAAATCTGGGTGATGTTTCTACAATATTTTACAGGCGACCTTTCCTTCAGGAAAACATCACAGACTTTTCAAACAATGTCGGTTAAAATAAAAATGTATATAAAAAACAGTTTAAGACTTGATTTTGCAACCACAAACTATTTTAATGATGCACTTTTATTTTTATTAACACATCACTTCACGAGTTGATCTGGAAACGTGTAGAGGCCTGATTAGCATTCCTAGCATTAGCAAACTAGCTAGCTGCGCGCTAACTGCCTTTTGATTTTAAAGAGAAAAGTTAAACATATGTTCAACCAGGTTCGTCAAAAAAGAGCGCAGTGTTATCGTTTTAAACTTTTTAATCTGCATACAGACAACACAACCAGTCGTATTATGCAAAGAGGGTAGGCTGCGTGGCTCGCTTTTCGGCAAGCTAACGTAGAGCACCGTGGCATTATTTTGGAGAGCGTCGGATAAACGCGTCACAGTCCCGGCGCCGAAACCCGCGCGGCCTGCCAACAGGCCCCAGAGGAGGCTAACGTTAGCCACCTAGCTAAAGAGCCGCACCAAGGGCCGCGAAAGCAGCATGGCAGCCACGTCCGACAAATATCAAGGCACACAGCTCAGAGGCTTCACAGAATGTGTGTCAGCATTTCAAATCTTACCAGCTTTTAAGGGGTAGTTTCTGTTTCTGCTCTCTCCACCTGATTTCTTTCCTTCTTGGGGACGTTCACTTCCCTCCAAGTCGGCCTCACGGAGCGAAGAAACCCGAAGAAGGAGCTACGGGACTAGTCCGACCACGCCCACCTCGGTGCAACCACGCCCACTTCTGTCGTGTCACGCTCCTGCAGAGGAGACAGCAGGGTCAACGTGCTCATAATATAGAACTAAATAACAAAAATTAAATTTCTTAAATTGATCAATCCATGCAAATTAATTTGTTAATATTTAAGGAGTTATAAGCTAATGGTGAATCAAAATGTTATCTCTGTTTTTAATTCAATTTTATTTATGTTAAATCACAACAGAAGTCATCTCAAGGCACTTTTCATATAGAGCAGGTCTAGACAGTTCTCTTTATTTTATTATTTATAGAGGCCCAACAATTACCATTATGAGCAAGCACTTGGTGTCAGCTGCCCTGAAACTGCATCTAAAACAGAGGATGCTGGTTAATCAGTGTGCTGATGTGCAGCTTCAGGTAAAATGTGATCTGCAAATAGCACACATACTTTCAGGGACAATGTAGTAAGTAGATAAAGAGAGCAAGACAAGAAACGTGGTAAAAACAGGGGACAGGTATTCAGATCATGCACAAAATAAACACAGAGCAAGCAAATGAGTTCTAGTTGTAGTTTTGTTGTTTTTTTCCCTTCAGAAAATAACAAATACAACAAAGAATTACGAAGAGAGAGAAAAAAGTGCTCTATAAAATATCATTAAGGATGACCCAAAGTGACCTTTCAAACCCAGACACAAACCATCACATATGATTTGATTAACAGAGCTGTACTAGAAAGTATGAAAGATACTCAGGCACGGGTGGGCAAAAAAGGCCTGCACCTTCAACTTGAAACTATTTATAGAACAGAAGATGTGTTCATTCAACATTTGTCAGTCTGCAAGCACATACTGAAAGGTAAACCATCCTGATCTTTCTGGCATCATAAATAGCAATAATTAATATCTTTCATCAACTTTTATGTTACATGTTTTGTAGTGTACTGGAGTCTGTATTAAGCAGCAGTCATGTGGCAGGTGAGAAGGTGATAATCTGATGCACATTCACACAATATGATCATGATATAACATGTAACGTAGGATTGTTATATCTGTACAATGCTGCCCCATCTGCCACAGCATCTTTAGTTCTTTCCCAGGACTTTATATTCCATAAATGTTTGGTCCCTCATCAGCTGCGTCATCATCAGACACAAAACAACCTGCATGATAAGAGGAAAGAAAAGAGAGGAGGATTCTGGTCAGCTGCCAAATTAAATAACACTCAATAATTAACTTCTGAAACTTAGCTGATTCATTTTTCGATAGAATAACTGAATACGACAGTACGGCAGCATACAATCAATCAAAATGTATATAAAATTGATTTTTAGATGAAAAGCATTGTGTAATGAAATTACACAAACTGAAATTAGAAGTCTATTAATTAATTAGATAAGTAACCAGAGATTAATCATGAACAATTTTGATAAATGTTTAAGACAGTTTTTAGACACAAAACTAGAGTAACTATGTCACTTTAGATTTGCCACTTGAACTTTAAGTTGTACATACTTTTTTTCTTCATATATATACTTTTATCTATTTGTATTCATTTCTGTGCTACTGTCCTGTGCCGCTGCAACACCCAAATTTCCTCTCTTGGGGATCAATAAAGAATTATCTTATCTTATCTTAAAATGCCCTCCATGAGAATTAAGTAATTGGGTTAGGGTTTTGGGTTTTAGACCATTTGTGGAACAAAAGGGGCAATTTTGTGATATAAACCTGGCACCTTTAGACACTTGTGGAAGGCATAAATATATTATACCAAAAACGCCCTTTGGATGTATAAATCTGAAAATGTTATGAAGTCTTTGGCACCTCATTCAGAAAAACCAGTGGGGAGACCCAGATGATAAAACTCAGCACAAACTGTAAGGCCATCTCCAGCTTCACCTGGCAGCCCTGAAACACAGACATCCAATCAGACATTCGTGCTGGAGCTTTTTCATGTTTATGAGTGCTGATTTCATCTGAATGCACGTGTCTACCTGTGTGTATAGCTGCGATGGCTGGAGCACTGTGCCATTGCAGGAGGGAAAGGTCGAGTTACAGCAGCTGTGAGGAACCAAGAGTCCTCCTGTACGGTTAGACCAGGAGGTTCCCAGCCAGTCCTGGTAGTGATGGACACCACAACACTGCAACTAATAAGAATCAAGAGACAAAATAATACATCACGATCAATCAGAATAAAAGAGATAGTTATTGCTGTTTTTTTTTTTTCCTGTAGGCAAAACATCTGTGTTGGCAAAATAAGTTCATTAATGGATGGCTGGAAGGTTTTGGAGATCAGGTGGTGCAAATGAGAGCCAACTATGACCGAGTCTTAAGATCCTTGTCAATAAAGACCAAGATCCCTCTTCAGTAAGCCTCTCAGTGGAGAAACACATTTCCAGATCAAGGGAAAACTTCCATTGTCAAAAGCACATCTTGGTACTGCAGCACTTGACTTCAGTTGTTGCTGCTTGTTTCATGTCGCCGCTTCTGCTTTGGATAATTCTTAGTGTTTCAGGCTTTTCAAAATGTCACATCATTGCTAGGATGTTTGCGGTATCTGGATGCCTATATGATCTAATTCACAAGAGCTGACTGACTGAACACACACCTCTGCTTGTGTAGCATCGACAGCACGAGAGCTGGGGTCCTGACTGCTACTTGTGTATTTCTGAAACACTCCACTGAGGGGAGCTATATCTGAATCCAGCTAAACAAAAAGAAAGCACACACATACAAGGTCAATGTGCAGTGTCATAAAAAAAACCCTCATAAACAGTCGAGTGCACATCAAGATTTGTGTAACTTGCATACCTTTGTAGTGTGAAAATATGCCAATGCTGAAGCCGTACTTTGCAGACAAAAGACCCAGACGAGCAGATAGAGAAACTGAAACAAAACGCTTTATTATGTCAAGTTCAAACACTGACATGCATCCAGATACCCACACCCATACAACCTTACCACGCCCTGCAGAAAGGTGGAATCCCTGAGGCTCAGCCAGGAGCCGAGACACCCGCCGGCCACGAGGAACACAGCGCTGGCAAGAGTGAAAACAGCAGGCAGGGTGATGTAGGTGTTAGAGAAAAAAAAGCTGTTCTGTCTGTACTTCAACAGCAGGTAGACTCCACTCAGGCCCACCACCATCCCCATCACCTGGTACATAAAAAAAATGATATTGATTGACAGTTTTAGAAAGAAAGTCAAATTGTGGCATATGGGGAACTAAAAGCTAATCGTCTTAGTAATGTGGATGTCATTCTTATACTACATATACATACATACATACATATATATATATACACACACACACACAAAAAAAAATATATATACATACATATATATATATATATGTATATACACACACACACACACACACACACACTATACATTCTTTATTTTTCTGGGTGTATGATGGTAGTATATTTGGCACCTGGGTCTCTGCATTGATCTTATCTTTCATCAAGGACAGCAATGGAAATAATCTTCACTGTTTGATGACATTTTGTTCATATGTCTTCTTCCTCACACTGCGTAAAGTTAGCTGAACCATGTTAAACATAAACTGGATGCAAATATTAGGCTGGAGCAAAGGGAATTAAAAACACACCTACCAGAACCATGAAAGTTCACTAATTCATACATTATGAACATTGTGACTCGTTTGCTGACTCTGTACAAAAACTGAACTTCAAACCCATAACTTGTGATTATACAAAGGTTATTATCTATTATTAAAAAATTTACCTCTGTATTTTTTTTAATGAGATTGAAGAGTAAATTCTCCATACAGTCATGAGCATAGATAGATAGGTATTATAAAAAAGACTGTCACTGCTCTGTGCAGTGTTCATACTGTACTTGTACTTAGTTCCTGTCTGTAAAAACACATGCAGTCTTTTGTCACATGACATGTGACAAGAGAAACTCATAGTACAGTACATGTATATTAAAGAGCTCAACACATTAGTGCACGACAATAGAGGTGATTTCTTTTCTTTGTTGCTTTGTGTTATATTATTTTGAGCAAATTAATTCAAGATTTGGATTCAACAGAACTTCATTGATAATTGTATATGAAATCTTTATTGTTGGCAGAATATAAAAACAATACAGCAGCACAGATACAGTCTTACATACCCACAAAACTTGACTCATCAGCTGAAGGATTGCTCTTCTCCTCCGATCTCTCATTTTTCAGGCTTGAGGAAGCAGCAGTAAACGGCACAACTTGCTGACACACTAACATGAAGGTGGTGTAATCTGAACTGAACCTGAACTGAACCACCAACTGAACCACCTCAACCACCTTTTATGCAAAGAGAATCAAATCTGTGATGAAACAGAGACGAGCGCAACTTTCCTTCTGTGATGGCCAAAGATCAACTTCCCCAAAGAACGAGGAAGCACAACCTTTTAGAGTTATTATTACTGGTTAGACGTGGAATCAGCATCAGTATACATTTGGGTACATTTACTCAAGTACAGTGCACTTGTACTTTGCTTGAGTATTTCAGTTTTAGTTAAAATTACATTTTTTCTTACCCTTCCTGTTCAGTGAAAAACATTTATCTCCACATTTGCTTTTGAAATTGTTTGGGTTTTTTTTTGTTTTTTTTTTTGAGAAATTCAGGGATGAAGTGTTCCTTTAAAGGTTCAGAATATTCTCCTGCCTCTTAAGCTAAATAAACTATAATAATAAACCCTCTCAGACTGGCTGGAATATACATAAAGTGCATGATGTGCAGTGATGCTACATATCATCCAAATGGACTTAAAATAGTTCAACAGTGACCTGAATGCAATCCTGCATTTGATCAATGCTGCCCTCTTGTGAATTTAATAGGAAATAGGCCTATTGAGAAACACTTCAACATAAAAAATACTTGAAGTAAAAGTCCTACATTCAGAACCTTGAATAAAAGTTTAGAAGTGAACAAGAGCAGAATGATCTCTGTCAGTGTTATGTTATTATATACAACATGAAGTGATTATTATTACTGATGAATGAACATGAAAATAAATTTGAACTGGGCCATTGTGAAGGCATTTGGACACCTTGATATTCTATATAATATTAATATAATATTCCATCACATAACATTGGTCCAATGATGTAGAGTATGATCATGTTCATTATCATTTTTCACTTTTCAGAAAGTTTAACAGGACAAAGCTTTTTAATCAGACGCTGTCCTTGCAGATTTTAAAACCATTTTAAAACCCATATCGAGCATAATCAGCTGAAAGAAATTGCAAAGAAAGTGCAAGATGGAGCGTGAAAGGTTATAACCACTAAGATTGTGTTTCATTCTTCTGTTAATATGTGTCCATTGTTGGTTATACTTTGTGCTTGGTGAGGTTACTGTCAGCTCTGTGTTCAGTGGTCTGTGTCAGAGTCTCGTCCTCTTCAGCAGCTGCAGTCGCTTCCTGCTGTAACAGCTCAGTGTCTCTGCAGTCGAACTGAGAGAGGTTTTTGTACGACCATAAATCACTGTGTGAACACATCATCGCTGTTGGTGTAGTGTACAGTCTGACAGTAATAAACTGCAGCATCTTCAGCCTGAACTCCTCTGATGGTCAAAGTGAAGTCAGAGTTTCTTCCACTGCCACTAAACCGAGCTGGTGTTCCTGATACACGAGTGCTTGCAAATTCTATTAGGAGCTTTGGAGGTTGTCCAGATTTATGTTGATACCAGTACATTTCCTCAACTCCATCTTCATCTATGAAAACATCCGGGTTTGTTTTACAGGTGAGAGTGACAGTGGATCCTGGAGTGGATGTCACTGCTGGAGGCTGAGTCACAGTCACCTGTCCGCTGCATCCTGCACACA
>JBBMOC010000009.1:12767332-13031125 GCA_037975185.1 Centropyge bicolor | reverse complement strand
ACAACCACAGAGAAACCCACAACCACCACCACCACAGAAAAACCCACCACAACAATACCCACAGAAAAACCAACAACAACCACCACCACAGAAAAACCCACAACAACAATACCCACAGAAACTACAGAAATCACTGCTGCTGTTACAACAACTGAAAAACCCACACCCACGACCACAGAAAACCCCACAACAACAACAACAACCACAGAAATCGCCGCTGTTGTTACAACTACTGAAAAACCCACAACAACCACAGAAAAACCCACAATAACACCCACAGAAACCACAGAAATCACTACTGCTGTTACAACTGAAAGACCCACCACCACAACAACCACAGAAAAACCCACAACAACAACCACCACAGAGAAACCCACAACCACCACCACAGAAAACCCCACAACAACAGCGACCACAGAAAGACCCACAACAACAACAACAATACCCACAGAAATCACTGCTGTTGTTACAACTACTGAAAGACCCACCACCACAACAACCACAGAAAAACCCACAATAACACCCAAAGAAACCACAGAAATCACTACTGCTGTTACAACTGAAAGACCCACCACCACAACAACCACAGAAAAACCCACAACAACAACAACCACAGAGAAACCCACAGCCGCCACCACCACAGAAAAACCCACAACAACAACAATACCCACAGAAACCACAGAAATCACTACTGCTGTTACAACAACTGAAAAACCCACCACAACAACAACAACCACAGAAAAATCCACAATAACACCCACAGAAACCACAGAAATCACTACTGCTGTTACAACTGAAAGACCCACCACCACAACAACCACAGAAAAACCCACAACAACAACAACCACAGAAATCCCTGCTGTTGTTACAACTACTGAAAAACCCACCACCACAACAACCACAGAAAAACCCACAATAACACCCACAGAAACCACCGAAATCACTACTGCTGTTACAACTGAAAGACCCACCACCACAACAACAACCACAGAAAAACCCACAACAACAACAACAACCACAGAGAAACCCACAACCACCACCACCACAGAAAAACCCACAACAACAATACCCACAGAAACCACAGAAATCACTACTGCTGTTACAACAACTGAAAAACCCACCACCACAACAACAACCACAGAAAAACCCACAACAACAACTCTTGAAGTTGTTACAAACCCAGAGGTTACAAAGACAGGAAAGCCTGTAATTGTGATTACAACGACAAGAGCAACAGAAAAAACGTCAACAGTGACAGAGAAATCCACCACCACAACAACAATCACCGAAAAACCCACCACAACAACAACCACAGAAAAACCCTCCACCACCACCACCACAACAGCAACAACCACAGAAAAACCCACAACAATAAAAATACTCACAGAAATCACAGCTGCTGTTACAACAACTGAAAAACCCACAACAACCACAGAAAAACCCACCACCACTACCACAACAACAACAACCACAGAAAAATCCACAACAATAACAATACTCACAGAAACCACAGCTGCTGTTACAACAACTGAAAAACCCACAACAACAACCACGGAAAAACCCACTACAACAACAACCACAGAAAAACCAATAACAACCACAGAAAAACCCACTACCACAACAATCACTGAAAAACCCACAACAACAACACAAAAGTCGAGCACAACAACAATTATCACACAAGAAGTCACCACAATATTTACAGAAACAACCAGCACAGAGGGAAAGACAACTCTTGAAACTGCAACACCTCTAACTCCTCAGTCTTCAACAACTTTGTGTTTCTGCACCTACCTGGATCAAGTGTTTTCTCCTGGTAAGCAACAGACTATTATGTATTAGTTTTTGTTCCTATTATCTATATATCATTTTGGTCATACACCTGTCAATACAACCAGACACATCTGATCACAACAGGCCACCTAAACTATCAGTTGTTTATGCGCTGAGGTCAAGTCCTGTGGTCAGTCCATTATCAGAATTCATGTTCTCAGCTGGCCTTCATTGCTTTTGTACCATGAAAAAAATGTGCCAAAATGTGGCATACCAACAAAAACACTGGCTTTATTCTGTTCACAAAATATGTTTATTTAACTTTGTTCATGCAATAGTGACTGCTACTTGTTGGTCATAGCCACAAGTGACAAGCTTGACTGCAACTACATCCTGACTGGTGCCTATGGCCAAAAAAATTGAGCCATATTGATCCAGGAACTAATTATTATAATGGAGAGTAAATTTAGATCTGATCAAGGATTCTGGCATTGGCTTTGTGTCCATTTCCCCTATGGAGGATCTATAAAGAATTATCTTATCTAGAAAACATTTATGTGGAGAGACAGTTTCACAAAAGTTGCATTGACAGCTGTAACCCCAGTCTCTTTCTTCTCATATAGGTAGCTTCATTTACAATAAGACTGATGGAGCAGGATGGTGTTTCACTGCATATTGCAATGCGACATGCAGTGTTGAGAAGCGTGCCAGACCATGTCACTCTACGACTCCACCAACTCCTACCACCACCACAACTAGCTCTGGCTCTACAACACAACCTGGCTCACCAACAACGAGTAAGAGCGTCCTCTGTTGCAAATGAATTAAATGAATCATTGCGTTTGAATTAAAGTAATGTTGATCTGGACCTGATTCAAAGTATATCTGCTGACACAATGTTTTAACAGAGACAGATGTTAACAGATCAGTTTACTCATCACGGGGAAGACCAACACCATGATGATATTCAATTCAATTCAATTTTATTTGTATACCTCCAATATGATTGCATTCTAAAACCAGAGAAAATATACTAAGTTCCCAGTTTTTTCTGTACATCTAATGTAATCTAATAAAACTGACAGTGTTGGGAAAGTTCACTTTCTATATGAACTAGTTCAAAGTTCAGTTCAAACCTTTTAAAATGAACTAGTTCAGTTCATCGTTCATAATTCAAAATTGTGAACTAAAGTTCATGCTTCCCCAAAATGAACTATTTCGTTCTTTTTTAGTTCTTTTTTTTTTTTTTTTTACGTTGCCACGAGCTACGAGCTAATTCCCGACTGTATGGGAATTAGTTTCTCAGTAAACGCATCCTCCTTCCTTGCACACATGTGAATTGTGACGAGACTGACGACCGCTGATGACGAAGTTGGTAGAGCGACAGGCAGGACTTGCGGTTGCCAGATCGGGTGGTTATCCGCGACATTTTAATGGTCGTTTACAATGTGTTTTTACTGTTTTAGCTTGGTTTTTCGCCGAGGGCTCTTGAAATCTGGCACGAACGTAATCTGAACGAAATCAGAGTGCCGTTCAAGAAACAGCAGAATGAGTGCGTTCACAATTTAACGTTCATCAAGCAAAAATGAACGGGACGTTCACGTTCACCCAAAATATGAGTTAGTTCATGAACGAACGTTCTTTGAACGCGTTCGGGTACAACACTGAAAACTGAATAAATCCGTCCTTTATGAAGGTTACGTTGTATTGCATTACACAGAGAGATATTTTCCCTTCTGTCTAGCCCCAGTGTATGTTCCTATCTATAATATTCTTGTCACTTATTCTATAATTAAGAAACTATTTATTCACAATTAAGCGACCTATTTTTACTTTAAGTTCAGTAACAAGTCACTTATTTGAATATAATACAGTTAACCTATCTAATAATTTCTACTAGAATATTACTACTGTTACTGTTGTAACTCACCAACCCTGCAAATGTCTAACCTTTCAACCAACAGCATGTGATGTGAGCCGCTGTCCGATGCCAACACAGAACTGCAAACTGGGATTTCAGTTGGCGAGCCGTACCTCAAATGACAGTTGCTGCCCCTCTTACATCTGTGGTGAGTTGTGCATATAGGTTTCAGTTACATTTGCCTTAATTAATATTGTTTTGTGAAAGACCTAAGACCAAACTAAGCATAAGCCTCTAACATAATTCTATTTATATTTTACCTAGTACCCAAAGGTGTCTGTGTCTATAACGGGACTGAGTACAAGGTAAGGGGTAATATACTGTATGAACATGCAATATTGAGAGAATACTTGCTTGTTAAAGTGTTACTAAAACTCTGAAATCTTTCACTTACGTGTTAGTTAAATGAGATTTAAGAATAATATTTGAGTTAAACATACTTCTCTATTCTGTATTTTCAGCCTGGTATGACTTTCTCCAAAAACTCATGTGAATCGTGCAACTGTACTGAAACTCTGGATCCCGACAGCAACTTGAACACCATTAAGTGTCATGTGATACAGTGCTCCACACACTGTCCAGAGGTACCTTTGCAGTATTGAGTGTTGTTCGGTGTTTAATTTAAAGGCTGTAAAGTTATATATTCTACAGTAATCTTTAATCTGACAACGCATGCTTAATCGAGGGTAACTCACTCATATACTTTACTTTAAGAAAATTAGAAGAGGCACTGCTGATCCATGTAGAAGCTACTGATGCATAGATTTTGTTATTCATCTGTATGTGATGATATACTTTAAGAGGCACAATTTGGGAAGCAGTATTAAATGCAACTGTTGACTCATGATACCATAGCTTTAAAAGTTAAATGAAATTTTTTTTTTCACTTATCCATGTTGTATCATGCACATGTTTTGGTTTTATTTGCTCAGGATTGACACATCAGTCTCTGAGGTCTGATTTGTCTGATGTGATGTTTCTGTTGATTTATTTTCAATGAAATATTTCAGGGTTTTGAGCACCAAAAACTAAAATGCATTCACCACAGTTTGGACGGCAGCAGAAATCTTTGGGATTTCGTAAACCTTTACACATCAAAATGACTAATTATGTAACTCACTCACTCATGATTGAAGTTGCACACCTTATTTATTTGACTATTTTTTTCAGGGCTCTGTGTATGAAATCCAACCTGGACAATGTTGTGGTTCATGTAAAAGGACAAGCTGTGTTTTGCCCATCCCTGGCAACACTACAATAATAATTAAAGTAAGTACATTGTAATAGAAACACCTTCTGAATCAGCATCTCTAACCTTAAATTATGGTATCAGACAGACAGTAAGGTCCATGTTCACTAACTGACCTCTTCTACACCTCTGACAGCCTTCTCAGTCTTGGTCACCTCCAAATGACAACTGTACCAAGTATGAATGCCAAAAGGATAATGATGGGTTCACAATCACTAAAAACCAAATAACATGTCCTGAATTTGATCCAGAGAACTGCGTTCCTGTGAGTATAATCCAGTCCTGAAACAATTAGTCCTTATTTCTGGCAGCTGTCTTTGTTAACGACTCTGACTTGATGGTGGCTTTTTTTACAGAGCACTTTGCATCCAAATTGTATCTCAAACAGTTTCACATCTGTCAGACACTATGAGTTCATGCATATGATAAGAGAAATATGAGGGATGCAAAAACACAAATACATTGTAAAGAGGAGTTTGTCTGTCAGTGTTGTTTATCTGCATATGTTACAATCCATATTGTCTACATTGCAGGGGACTGAACAAAGTTACATGAACGGTTGTTGTAAGACGTGTAAGTATGAGTTGATAAAATTGATTCAAATTACATTATGTTGAATTATATTTTTTGAAAATGCAATTACACAGAAATTAAAAACCCTCATCCGCAACTTTTGAAAATCTCAGTTTCTTAATTTCAAAGATTTAACTTAAAAGCAGGCCCTTGGCACTAGGTAGATTTTAAGTAAATAGGCATTTTTACGGTTTGTCGATTCTAGGAATGCAGGGATAGATTACTCTGTGAAATGTCATAATAATAATAATAACAATCATCATCATTAAAAATGCTCATCTCAAGTTACAGAGCCCTAGATTATGTCTTCTTTTTCTTCTATTGTCAGACCAAAATGTAAAATCAAAGGTTATTCCATTTACAGTGATATAAAAGATAGAAAAGAAGCATATCCACACATTTGAGGAGTTGGAGCTTCTGATTATCCAAACTGTTGATGATTGATTTTTATGTCAGCACTAAAATTCTCGATGTTTAGAGGTGCCATAGTTATACTAGTGGCCTCTTTTTGCAATCATCTATGGTCAATCAAAATCTTTCATGGTGTTCCCACATAGAAACACCTTGATTAGAATACATTTGTAACCATTCAAAGGCTAAAACTACAAATTTTAGATACTTTGCCACTTAGATAATAATTTGTTAAATGTCGTCTTTGCAGCAAGATGAAAAAGATGTGTCATTCACAGGTACACTTGGCGGCTGTAAAATAAAGAGAAACACCACCTATCTGCACACAAATAACTGCACATCAGTTGAGCCTGTGGAAATCACAGCCTGTGAGGGGTCCTGTGGAGTGTCCTCAACAATGTACGTATCTGCATTAAACCACCTGTTCAGTTTCCATGTGAAGAGTCATATTTAAGATAATTGTTTTTAATATTGGACAGCAGGTGACTGACGTTGATTCTGTCTGAAACTGTCTCTGTTTTTCAGGTACTCTGCGAAGAGCAACAGTTTGATTCATTCATGCTCGTGCTGTCAAGAAATGGCCACCAGTCAGAAGGAGGTGAAGATGACGTGCTCTGACGGCAGCATAATAAATCACACCTACATTTTGATTGACAAGTGTGGTTGCAATGTTTGCGAGAACACACCACAGAAAGGCAAGGGGAAAAAAACATTCCGATAAAAGGATAAACGGACTCATATACTGTACTATAAGCTTTAACAATTCCTCTCAAAGTCTATTTGAGAATGATGACTCAGTATGTGAAGACACACCGCTGTGTATTCAGCAGCCACCAAAAAGGGCAAATAAGGTAAACCTTTTAAAAAGCAGAGCTGTTGTGTCTAACATTTCCTGTACCTCTGGAAACTGGGTCTTTGTACTCTAACAATACTTGTCATCACTTTTTCATGTATTGTCAGAGAGGCAGGTCCGCAAAGTGCTCAGTGATGACAGCACATACTTGTGTCATTTTGTCTCTTTTAGCTTTGGTTTTTTCCTTTATACAGACTATATGATGTGGTGTTTTCTCAGAGGGTGTTTCTCTTCCTTTTACTGTAAATGACTTGATAACACACACAAGAATGGCTCAGATATAAATCACACTGTATCAATACATTTTCTGTCTCTGTATCTTTGCTAAACATCTGATGCGTCGAACTCCAAAATCTGAATGTCTTTATTAAAACTCACAGATGTACTGATGATCATATGTTCTTGTGTGTTCTTTCTTTCTTGTCTATGTTTATATGATTTGTCTGCTTGTGTTTACATGATGCATGGACATTAGTATGAGCCAAAGAAATAAACAGGCCAAAATTTGCAAATAATTACATCACCATAAACTATTTGACAACCTGGGATGTTGGGGCCCCTAGGGTTCTGGGACCTTGGATAATTTGGAAATACAAACTGGATTTAGAAATATGAACAGAAAATCTAGTTTACCTCAGCTTTTGAAAAACAGATGAAAAACCCCTCTTTGGCAACATTGGATGAAGGCGGTGGAACAGAAGCCAGTCTGAAAAGAAGTTGTGTCTTTCGCTGCGTCTATGAGTGAGTGAGAGGAAAATTTCAGTAAACCCAATAGTTAGCTTTGGGTGTCTGTAATACAGAAGAAAGGGAGCTAAGAAATAGGAAACTCAAAACTGGGAGCAGTCGAGATCATTTGATGGAAAGCAGTTGTTGAGAATACATCTGTATTACTCACAGTTGTACAGCCCATCTATGTAATATCAAAGATTAATAACATGATCCAAACTTTCCCAAACTTTATTTCTGCCATCACCCACCACATTGGAAGTAAAATGACCAAATAAGACAAATATATAAATAAAAGAATAAAAAGTTTTAATTTTATTTTAGGTACTTATTATGTTTTATTTCTTGATAATGGGATTTCATTATTTGCATTAAATTACAAGACTTATAGTACACCTTTTTTTTTTTAATGCGCTATTTTAATAAAGTTCAATATCATCGTAAAATAGAGAGCGGAACTGATTCCTAATCTCGTTATCCAGCCGGAACGTTTAGGGTGCAACACCACGCTCGGCAGTCATGTCGCCGCCGAAGTCTGGACGCTCACTGTTAGAGTAGTCAAATTTCCGTTTTAAACAACTCATTCTGTCTTTTTTACATTCAAGAATACATCCGTTTGAGACTATGTGTTGAAGGAAGGCGACGTATTCGTTGCAGTATCTCTTTACTTTGAGGTAAAATAAGTTTATTGCCGACTTCTCCCTCAGCCTTTTTCCTCTTCTTGACTGTTAACGTTAGCTAATGTAACGCTGGTTAGCTAAGTTGATATGATAAAACCGTCAACACAACAGTAGCTTCCTTGTGTTCAGATCGCCGCCGTCAGCAGAGAATAAAGACGTTGTATGAAGGATAGCATTTATTCAGCATGTTGTGTTGTCATCAGCTGAAATAGTTCGTGCTTGTATCTTATTCAAAGTGCCTCATGTCTTAGTCTGTGCACTTGCTTCAATCTTACTATTGTTAATGTCGCTAATGTTAATTCTGTAACTGCAGGACGACTAGATGTTTTTTTTTTATGTTGAACACATTTCTTTCTAATGTCTCGTTTATTCTTTAATCAGTGAGATTGATTGATTTTAATGATAATCAGTGACAGTTTATGTGCTCTCTCAGTTATTTGTTTGAGTCATGGCATCACTATCAGAGGAGGTGCTGCTGGTGGTGAAGAAGGTTCGCCAGAGGAAGCAGGATGGCACACTTTATCTGATGGCTGAACGTATAGCCTGGGGTCCAGAGGGAAAAGACCGCTTCACAGTCAGCCACCTGTATGCAGATATTCGCTGTGAGTACTTTATATCATCAAGTTACAAGTAGTGCTGTAATACTGATGTGTTGGTCATGTTCTCAAACGGCGTTTTATTTTCTGTACAGGTCAGAAGATCAGCCCAGACGGTAAAGCCAAGATTCAGCTCCAGCTGGTCCTACACACCGGCGAGAGCACCACATTCCACTTTTCCAATGAGAGCAGTGCACTGAAAGACAGAGATGCTGCCAAAGAACTGCTGCAGCAGCTGCTGCCCAAGTTCAAGAAGAAAGCCAACAAGGAACTGGAGGAGAAAAACAGGTGTTTTCTCAAGTCCCATTCTGTGTTTTTCTTATTCTCAAGAAATAGCATTAAAAGACCAAAACCAACAATGAATTAGTAGGTAGTATTGTCCATTTAACCAAAGCCTTATCCCCAAAAGCTTACAAATGCTCTGAGGAGCCACGCTGTTGCACTGGGTGACATGCTTCTTAATTGTAATTCGTTTTGAGACAGTCTGACATACACACCAAATCCATCCATAACAAAAACACATTTTACTCATGTTTTTTTTTTTTTTTTTAAAGAATATTTGTGATCTATTTTTAAAGTTTTACGTTCTCAGTAGGAACAAATGGGCATAGGGCTTCAAAACAGGGTAGTGGCGTCAGAAAGTAAATCATCAGTTCTTGTTGAGCTTGGAAGTTAACTGTTTACTTTGGGAACAGTATGTTTGACTGAATAATCTCAGTTACTTTTTAGAGGGCTGTTGATTAAACGTTTGGATGCTGTAGTTTGTGTTGTACTGAGAGGATTTTCTAATATTTAGTCTAGCCTTGTTTATAAGTGGCATCGAAAAAATACATACATTCTTAAAAATATGTCTTTAATTTTTTTCTTCAAGGATGCTTCAAGAGGATCCAGTGCTTTTCCAGCTATATAAGGATCTCGTGGTAAGCCAGGTGATCAGTGCTGACGAGTTCTGGGCCAACCGGTTAGGAGACATAAACAACACAGAATCCGCACTATACAACAACAAACAGGAAGTTGGTATATCTGGAGCCTTTCTGGTAAGAACATCAAGTCTGGCACAAGGAGATCTTACATTTTTGAAAATAACCTAATCTCTAATTTCATAATTGAGTCAAGTGTTGAGAACGTCTGCATTTACAACATGCTGTTGAAAGTTAACAGACTTTATTTTCATGCTTTACAGGCAGACATTAGACCTCAGACAGATGGCTGCAATGGCCTGAGATATAATCTGACAGCTGACATTATTGAATCCATCTTCAGAACATACCCTGCAGGTAAAAGATCACATCTCAACTTTGAAGTTAACCCATCAATTGCAACAGTAACAGATCAGGGAAATAATGCTACAAGCTCAGATTCTCATTTCAGCTAAAGAATACAACAGTGATTTTACTGATTTACACATTGTCAGCCGAAATAGGAAGAATTGCTTTGTAAAATCAGCTGGTACATATTTAGCCAGACGTGAGGTGCATTCCTGTTTTCTTCAGTGACTGATATTAAATGTTCAACAGGTGTTCCTCATTGATTACATTAAAGATTGACCTAAATATATTTATATCAATTTGCCTTGTACTTCCAGTGAAACAGAAATATAGTGAAAATGTGCCTCATAACCTGACGGAGAAGGAGTTCTGGACCCGCTTTTTCCAGTCCCATTATTTTCACAGAGATCGCATCAACACAGGAACACAGGATATCTTCTCAGAGTGTGCCAAGCAGGATGAAAAGGGTAGGAGATTGAAAACATTTTCATTTTTTAGAATTAGAAATGCAAGGATTTTCTAGCAATGTCAGATGATGTTCATTTAATTAAATACTGCAAACAGAACTGTTAAGCCACAAATCTGTTTTCATACTGAAACATCTTTCTCACTCAGGCTTAAAGTCTATGGTGGTTCAAGGAGTGAGGAATCCTTTGGTCGACCTCGTGTCATTAGAGGACAAAACATTAGACGAGGTGAGATTTAATGAGATGAGCCAATCACCAGCTGTATCACACCGCTCAAATATAATTTATTTGTATAGCTTTTTTTTCTGTTCGTAATTGGACCTCAAGACTTTATATTTTCTATCACACAGGGTTATGGAGTTTCCACAACATTAGCTTCAACTTCCAATGCAAACAGGCCGGTTAAGGAGAGCAGCAACGCTGCCATTATAAAGCGGTTCAACCATCACAGTGCTATGGTGCTGGCAGCAGGCTCACGCAAGGGGTAAAGGAATGACTTTTTGAAAAAGATATCACTTATAAATTAAATAAACATTTACATTTTATTTGCTAACGGGATCATATTTTTAAAGGGAAGCACCAGCTGACCAAACTAGTGAGACGAGCAGCACAGATGGAAACTCGAGGGATTCTGACTTCTTCCAGCCTCCAGTAAAGAAGGTATTATAGCTCTGTAGCTTTAGAGTTTTTCCAAAATATCTTTGTTACTCTGTGACAGACTGAGTCACTTTTTTTCTGTCAAACCTTCCTAGGTTAAGTTACAGGAAGCCATTGAATATGAAGATCTGCAAAGGGAAAACAGACCAAAAACAGTCGCGTTAAACCTGAAGAAGTCTGACAGGTACAGTTTGCCCACATTTTATTTATTGTGTAAGATTACATGTTTTTAACTCCAGTGACCGGCCACTGTATTTCTTTTGTAATTAATTTTCTTTCCATCAATTGAGCGGAAATTTCATAATCAGTTGAGTATTGTGTCAGTTTTAACAAAGCTTATATTACCTAAAGCATTTGAGGCCTCTTTATCAAGAAATCAACTGCAGAATTTAAGAAGAGGCTTAACTGTTGTGAGTGAGTCTCACTTCCTCTGGGCAAAGTACTGTTTCGAAATAGATTTTTTTAATTTTATCTTACAGGTCGGGTTCATTGCTTTCACTGTGTTAAAGTTCCTACCAGTGGTCATAACCAAGGGTAGAAAAGAAAGGATGCTCTTCTAATTTGCAGGCCCCACTTTATGCTTTTAGCTGATAAAACTTTTCCAGGAATTAATATTGCATTTTTTGTTTGTCTATTTTTGGTTGAATTTATGGTTCAATATGTTCTAATATAATGGTTCTCTCCCCCTGTCTTTATTTATAAGGTATGCTCATGGTCCTGTGCCACTTCAGTCCCAACACTATACAACAAGCCAGGATATCATCAACTCTGTCAACTACATCCGGCATGAGATGGTCAATTACAAGCCCAGCCTCACTCAGGTTTGATCATACACACTATATTGCTGTAACCTTACAGAACAAACAGCCTCTGTTGTGATTCAACAATCATTGACCTTTGGACAAAGGTTAATGATTATCTTTGTAGTTTCATCCATTCATGCACAGCTAAGAAGTCCAACAACAACATATTCTCAGGGTAATTCAAGGAAGTCTGTTCCTTGCAGTCACATACCCAAAGAGTTTCCAACATGTTGTGAGCATTTAAGGCCCCTCACAAGCACTGGGGTCTTCAGGCAGCCCTATCATCTATAGGGAAAATCTTTGCAGACCTCAGTTGTGTCTGTATCTGTAAAAGTGAAAAGCCATCCTTTATGAAGGTATTTGCTGCCATTGGTGACATTGTGCATACAGGTGAGTCCACTTGTGTCTAGCTAGTACGTCCACCAGCACCATTTTTGGCTCCTTCCTCCCCAGAGATATAATGTGCCACATAATGAGGGCTGTATTCAAAGTTTCTCATGTTATAACTGCCATAGATAATCTGAATACTCTTCATAATATGTAACCTGTAGACATGATTTCAAAAATACCTTTAAATGACAAAGAAAAGCTTGACTGTGATATGAATCAACAAAGAAATACCACAAATTTTCACATGATAAAGAGTGGCTGATACTCTAACCAAATCTCCCCAAGCTGAAATGTGTGTTATTCAAATATTTCCATGTGGCATATGAAATAAATTTCAGTTTTCCTGAAAAGTCAGGAGTGTAACTTATTTAAACTATGAATGGTGCCTTCAATGTGACTCACCACAGTATTACTCTTTGTAGGTGATGTCCAGCACAGCAGCAAGTTCTGCCATTGCAGCACTTTCTCCAGGTGGCGTCCTCATGCTGGCAGGAGCACAGCAAGCCATAAATCGTAAGTGTGTGTACAAATGCTAAATAACATTAATATTTCTTACTGTCAAAGCTGGGGGTCAGTGGGCGCCTATAGCTCATACATAGTGTGTCAGTTTGCTGAACAACACACTGACAAAATCACTTATTTCTGGATTGTTCACTGACAACTCATTATCATCAACTCTCTCAAACCTGAATCCATCCTGAAGTATGTTTCAACACTGAGTTCTTAAAGTGGCAGTACTTCATGTTATTTCCTCTCTGCCATCTTTATTTTTTTCCAGAGATGGTACCCACTGACATTCAAGGAGAGTTGAAGCATCTTTATGCAGCTGCTGGAGAGTTGTTGAGACACTTCTGGTCCTGTTTTCCTGTAAACACACCATTTTTGGAGGAGAAGGTGACTCATATTCACTGCATTGGGAGAAGATCAAATTGTTATTGTCACTATTAAGTTATTTATTTCCTCTCTTTACACCCATGACTTGGTCAACAAAAAAGTCAATCAGTACTTCTAATGCACATCATTTATTAGTATTTCTGTGTGGTTTAAAAAAGAATATAAACCACAGTTTACCATAACAGTGACTACACTGTTATGGTAACAAAGGGTACCATATTTCATGCATAATAAAAGGCATGATGATGACAAAGATTTTATGCCCTTTGGACTCTTTCATCTTTTATTATTTTACAATACTGAATCACAGTTGATGTTAGCTAAGCTTTATGGCACTGAGCCCAGCATTTAATATTTGTTTTCACTTCAACTTCAAAGTTTTTCTTCTTGATCAGTGCCAAAAAAAAACCCAAATTACATCAATTTTGAAACTAAACTGGCTGTCCATAAGCTACGATCTTTTCCCATCACTGTATGGTTGATGTGTAGTTTTACAGCGTAATCTCCATCACTGCCACCATTACAGCTGCCAGGCACCCTTCATGAAAAAGTATTAAAGGATTTTCCTAATTCTCTCTTATATAGGTGATGAAAATGAAGACAAACCTGGAGAGATTTCAGGTGACCAAGCTTTGTCCTTTTCAGGAGAAGATTCAGCGTCAGTACTTAAGTACAAATGTAAGTCTATAAGCTTTTAATCATGACACAATGGCTCATACCTGGTGCTACTTGCATTACATGTCTTTGACCATGTTCCCACAGCTCACAGGACATTTGGAGGAGATGTTGCAGACAGCTTACAGCAAGTTCCATATCTGGCAAACCCGTCGTATGATGAGGAAAACCTGAGATCTGACATTTTGTCAAAAAGAGGACGAGGAAGACATTAAAGTATATGGACAAATGGTCTGATGGTCCTCCAGACTGCTGTGAAGAGACCACAGATCACATCCTGATGGGACGTGGCTCACGGGGGCTTAATGAGGATATAGATGGACGCTGCTACTCCTGTTCAACAGAGACTAACTGCATCTCAGTCACAAATAACTGTAATCAGTTTCTTTCTCTTTTGTTTGTGTTTTCTCAATGGTTGAGAGATTTGGTGCCGGTAATGGTTGAACGGGACTTTTCAAATGGTGTAACATGACCAAATTTCAGATGGAGAAATCGACAAGGCACTCAGGACAAGAGACTGAGGAGTGAGATGAGGGCTGCCAGCATGTGTTTTATGAGTGCACAGAGCTGAGGAAGAGAGCTTGGACATACAAGTAAGCCCCTCTGAGCAGTGGTTCGATTTGTGGGACAAAGTTCCAGGAAATCAGAATCAAAAGGCGAAGTGAATATAGCAATACTGTAAAGACATTTCACACTCGAGTGCATTAGTGTGTGTGTGACCCAAATCGCACTGTCACTGGTTTGTAATGTCTTGCACTCTCTGTCTGCACTGAAGACAAAAATGTTACTCTGAATTAAAGTGAGGCATAAAGCTTTTGTTCATGCCATCTATTGCAACGGCACTATTTCATTCACTACATATGCAAATCGACACTTGTGCTTTTGCAACTCTCAATATGGTCTTTAGTGATATTTTTTCCCTTCAAGCTACTTAAACAAACTGCATGCCTGTGGGTGACGGTTTCATTTTTGATGACATCCAGCTGTTGGAGAAACCGTCGCCCGACTTTCAGGAAGCGTTTCCTCACATCAGCTGAGCGAAGCACTGAGTGACGGGTCGGTCGACTCGGACACTGACCGCCGACTTACTCCACAAAAAAGTGAACCAAGCTAGCGATGTAAGAGCGGTTTGGGGTGGATTTGTAGGCGGTAGCAGTGCCAGAGGCCATTTGGTGAGTTTAATTGACAAAACGAGCTAATAGCTAATACATCACTGTCTGACCTAGCTAGCATGCTTTGCTAGCTTGTTAGCGCGAATATAGTGACCCTAAGGTGAGTTGTTGCCCTGAATCTTCAGGGTTATCTTAGTTTTAATAGACTGTCATACATTTTGAACACAACCATGTCATGCTCGTATTTTCTTTCTTTCAATACTTTCTTGGTTTCATTAGTTTTGATAGAGACGTTAGCATCAGTGTCAGCAGACGGGTCTCGTGATGCAGGACTGCCATGATTCAATCCACTCTTTTACTTGTTAGCATCGCAGCTACTTAATCAATATTCTCAGTTTACTGTTCATGTTCAACGAAGACTTTAACTGGATACCTAGTTAGCCGGTTGTCCGAGTTAGTTAAGTGACATTAACCTGAAGGAAACTGAGCAGGAAAGCTTGAGCTTTATTAACGTTAACGTTAAATTTGATGGTGGTACTTAATTAGTGTCAAAGTTACATCAGTGTTTTCTTTACTAAGTACTTTTACTCAAGTACTGCACTCATGTACTTGAGGACGCCAGGGGTGCCAGTGATGCCAGGTACTTTCCTCGGGTGTTTCCATTGCATGCCACTTTATACTAATACACCACTGCAGTTGTGTATTCAAGGTTATTGCACAGCTCTGTTGACTTTAATGCTAAAATATTTTATATGCAGAAAAACAAACAATCTGCTTTTAGAGTAGAATGAATTGAGTAGAAGAGTAGAATGAATTGCTGTGGTTTAAATGTCCCAACAATATGTAAATTAGTTAGACTTAACCCCATTTTGACCAGCTGCAACAATGAAATACTATTTACATATTAAAGCATCTACAATAATGATGTTTTCATAAAATTGTGAAAGTCCATTTTACTAAGTTCAGTAAGTTGGCTGCTAATACTTTTTCAATGTGGGAACTTCTAATAGACTCTGTTACTCTTAGTGTTTTATTGCTACTTTGACTTTTAAGTGAGTGACCTGAATGCTTCCTCCTCCACCGACCACAAGTTGACAGCCATATAAAAGTCCATAATCAGTTAAAACTACCACACACATATTGAGTCTGTGCTATTTTAGAGAAAGCTTGGCACTATTTATACTTGATCAATGTAAGGCTGAGGCCTAAGGCTGGATTTGCCCCCTCAGGGAACACATGCTGAGGTAGTTTGATATAATTTGATCAAGTCCAGTTTTGTTTGTCTGTGTCAATCAAAGTCATTCGAAAAGACAGGGGGAGGGCTCAGGACTGTAATCTATGTTTGAGGCCTTGTGTATCATGACCTCCACACACAACAATTATAGGGTTCAATTTTACATTTTTTGCCCAGGTCGGCAGAACTCATGTCAATTCAGCCATGGTCAGATATCCTCATTCCCAAATACTTTCCTGTTGCAGCAGAGTGCTAACAAATACAGAGGGAGAGGTCAGAGTTGACTGCCACTTCTCACCTCCTCTTGAGATACCTTTGTTAACTACTTTATGCTTAGGAGCACTAATGTTCATTTTTTTAGCATTGGTGTTTGTTTTTGCCAACAGTATCTGATAACTTTTTATGAACTGCAGCTATAGCTTTGCTTCTGCTTCCTCATAAGTTCACTTAAAACCACAAGAAGTAAATTGAAGCCAAACTGCAGTGTGTTATGCTGCATTTAGGGCAGAATGATCTTGCTCTGATCCTGTTAATATTAGTGCAGCAACTGATTCATTTCATTATTTATTAATTCACCTGTTATTTTCACAGTTAATCTATTGATCATTTAGTCAATAAAATGAATCATGAAAAAATGATCATCACAGATTTGCCGAGCCCAAAGTGACGTCATCAAATGGCTTCTTTTGTCCAACCGACAGTCTTTAATTTACTTACTGTGGTATGTGAGGAAACAGAGTAGTGAGAGTGAAGTCCCTCCTTCTTTTTCTCACCATCCTTTGTTGACTTACTCACTCGCTGTCAGTTGTAGAGAATCACCAGTGAAGATGCCTTTGATACCAGTTGTGCCAGAGAACCACACTCATGCACTGGCAGAGTTTGACTGCCTTGATCCACTTCTGTCTGCTCTCCGATTAGACTCTGGCAGGCTCAAGGTAGGTCTCACCATCACATGTCTGAGGCATACAGGTCATACATAGATAATTTATCATACCTAATTATTTAATGTCTTAGCACTTTTGTTCATTTCAAACACATTGTTTATCTAATAGTGTATAGACATGAACCGATGAGTCAACTATTTCTAATGTGACCCTGCTGTGTTACAGTGTACCTGTTTGGCAGTGTCACGGAAATGGCTCACATTAGGGACGTCATCAGGAGGACTGCACCTAATTCAGAGGGAGGGCTGGAAACAAAGGCTCATTCTCACTCACAAGGTAATATGTGACTGAGTACCTATTCTGTAGAAATACTGAGTAGACTGTTGTTCTGCTGTTAGCTGATAATAAAGAATATAGTGTTGATATGTGCCAATTTCTTCAAATTTCTTGTTAACCTTCAACCCATCCTGCACTCTTTTTAAGGAGGGATCTATCACTCAAGTGGCATGTTGTCCTCATGACGAAGACTTTATTGCTGTTGCAACAAGGTTAGAGTCTCTCCATGAAACAGAGAACTGTTTCATACTCATATACCCTCAATCAAAAGTCACGTCTTGTCATCTGTAGCCACCTTCCTCCTCTCCTCCCCTCTCCTCTCCTACATAACCGTGTGTTTGGTTATGTTACTGTGTATTGTTCAGTGTGTTTGTCTCTACCCCAGTCAGGGCCTGGTGGTGGTTTGGGAGCTGCAGCTGGAGCGACGGGGTCGCCCAGAGAGAGTCAGTGTGTCCTGGGAGCACCGAAGTCAGGCCATCACTGCACTGTGCTGGGACACCAGCACGCTGAGAGTTTTTGTCGGGGACGCAGGAGGCAAGGTGTCCTTTCTCCGTGCAGGGTCTTCCAAGTTGGGCAAGGTAGTGACTGCTGATTATTGTAATTTTAGTTTCTGCATCAATAATGTATATAAAGTAATTGTGGCTTTTCAAAAGCAGTTTTATAAGGTCTCGGATCTTAATTGAATCAGCAGGCCTTAATTCAAGCCAGGTGATAAAGTTAATAACATCTCTGACCTTTGTAACATCGCAGGGTGTTATGCTTCCAGTTCACAATCATAGAAACCGTCAAGCAACTGACTTAAATTCTAAAAATAAAGATAACTGTATTGATTTCTTTCTGTCTAGGGGTCAGCGTTCGTTATCTTCCCTGTTCAGACCGTCACTACTGTGGACTCCAGAGTGGTTCAGCTCGGGTACCAAGATGGCCGCTTGATGGTGTCTTCCCTGAGCCGCTGCTACCTCTGTGACACAGAGAGGTGAGTACCAGCAAAGCTGAGTTTTTAGGGAATGAGACTGTCAGAGGGCCAATGTTAATGCCTCCATATTTCTACTGTAAATATTGTCCTTTAGCAAGATACTAATTTCGTATTCCAATTGTAGACACATATTTTATGGTTATTTATTAAGGATTCTTTAAAAAAATCAATTATGGCATTTGGTTTGTAATGCTACTATAATTTTTTCTGGTTGTGTAAGATATTGATTTTTCTTTATTATTTACCCTGACCCTGCACAGGATAAGCAGGCATGAAGAGTAGATGAACATAACGTTTATTTATTCTCAAAACAGCTCTGTCATGTTCTTCATGTGGATCATTTAACAGTGGTGTATTTTTTGTCTTTACCTGTCTTCAGGGAGAAGTTCTGGCGTATTGGAAATAAGGAACGTGATGGGGAGTATGGAGCTTGCTTTTTCCCTCAGAACAGGGGACTACTAGTAGGTCAGCCTCCACTGCTCTATTGCGCCCGGCCAGGGTCTCGTATATGGGAGGCCAGCTTTAATGGCGAGGTTCTGAGCACCCATCAGTTCAAACAGCTGCTGGCCTGCCCTCCTCTACCTCTCATCACTTACAGGTACTGATTCCTGTTCCTGCTTTACAGCTGTCTTCTTTAAAAGGCCACGCTCCTAATTTGGCTTTTGTTCCTGTGTTAACTGCAGAAACGAGCCACATTACAACCCAGTGCAGAAGAGCCCTCAGTCAATCGCCTTCCCTAAACTGCATTATTTGGGGTAATGTATAAGTTTTATGATAACAGCTATAAAGTTTGTCACTATTTTTAATCTTATGCAGTCTTGAATCCAAAGAATGAATATGTTAATTACAACAGACTAACTGTACATTTTATTTATTTGTGTAGAGACCAAAACTTGTTGACCTGGACTGACTCAGCTATTTATATCTTCACACCTCAGAATGGACAACTGCTTCTGTGGACTGAGGTCAAAGGTTTGTTTGTTGCTTTGTCCCTAAATACCACCAGTGATTCTTAGTAGCTGTTTATACATTGATAAAGGTTTAACACATATTCCTCTTTAAAACATTAGGACCGCTAATCATTATAAATCACTAGGACAGGATCATAATAATGAATCATTTTAGCATTGGTCATCCAGACCTTTTTGTTTCTGGTTGTTTTATTGTAAATTGAACCTGTTTTCTGATTTTGTAGACTTGGTTGATATTGCCGTCTACCGGAACGAGCTCTTCTGTCTGCACGGCAGTGGACGTCTGTCCCACCTCTCCCTGTTATCTGCCGAGCGCTGTGTCGAGCGTCTGCTTCGCAGAGAGTCTTGGCCTCTAGCTGCTGTAGTCTGCTGTATGTTCCAGCACACAATCACCACTGGCAGGGTAAGATGGCTGCCACTGCTGTACTCACTTCTGTGTGCTGTGTAACCTAGATTACATTCTTATCTGAGCTGAGGAGTTCATTTGACTTTCTAACGTCCAGTGTTCCTAAGGATAAAGCACAAAATATACCTGTTCACCTGAGGGGGTCTCACCTTGAATGACCATGAAAGGAAACAAAAATGTGCAGGTGTTCGATATGGCTCCTGTTATTGACTAAAAAGCAGTGTTATACTGTCAGTAGTTAACATTATGATCTTCTTAACAAAGCACATAAAGAACCTGATTTTACAGTCCTTAGTAGTTTCTATTAAAAATGTGTACTATGTGCCACATGTGAGTCTGGTTTTGTGTTGCTAGTGAAAACCAAATGTAAAAATGCTACAGATAAAAGTAAATCAGGCATTTTATAAATCAGGTATCTTAACCAGATTTTTCCTGATATGAGTAAGCGCTCACCTGTTTGGAATGTAGGACTGCAATTAACTATATTTATTATTGATTTAATTGCCCATTATTTTTTGCAATTAATCAATTAATGATTTAGTCTATAAAATGTCAAAAATTGTTAAAAAAAAAAAAAAAAAAAATCCTCATTACAATTTCCCAGAGACCAAAGTGACAGCTTCAAATTTCTTCATTGTCGTATTGGAGTGTTGATACAGCGTTCATGAAAACTTTGCTCATTTTTCCTGTTTGATTCAGGCCAGAAAATCGATTCCCATCGACCGCCTTGAGCACCTCAGGTCCCAGCTCAGCTCCAGCACACACCTGGAGCTGTGTAGCCAGCTGGAGGAAGTCATCTGTAAACTAGAGCCTCTGGACTCCGCCTCCAGCAGCCGTAGAAGTAGCATCTCTTCACATGTAAGTTGAAATGACTTTCTCTAAATGATTTCTCTCTAGAAACAATCTGCCTGGTAATCATAATGACGACCACCAAAACACTGTAGCACATTATGGTTTGATTATTTTCTCCTCTGTGCTTCACACAAAAGCCGAGCAAACAGGATTGTCCATTCAATACATGTACAATTCCATGAGCCTCTTTCATCTGTAGCATGCAGCTCATGTATATGTCTATACACACTTAGTAAATGAGCGTATTGATTATTGGTTATGTATTTATCCAGGAGAGCTTCAATGTCCTGGACTGTGGAATCTATCGCGTGATCAGCCGAAGAGGCAGTCAGTCAGATGAGGAGACGGGCTCCCTCATCAATCAGTCCATGTCAGAGGAGGAGCGCCTCAAGGAGTTCAGTTTTGTGCAGGAGGAAGATCAGGTGGATCATGGTAAGAGATCAAGCATTTGATCAAAAAGAACAAATGCTATCAATATAAATGACTGCTTCTTAAAACATGCAAAATTGTTATTCAAAGCCATAGATGGTCAGTTTCAGGCTTTTTGTGTCAGTACTGACGCCCTTAGGACAGTCTGATTTTGATTTTACTAATAAGCAGCTAGTTTTTGTTAATATAAAAATTATATATAACACATGATCCAGCTGTACAGAACAGATTCAGAGGTCATTGTGTTTTCATCTGCTCTCAGTCAAATCACACTAAATATCAAAACAGTCAAATCAAACAAATAAATCTGGCCGCCCTGATTCTGAAATGAGAACCGCAGCAAACCAGAAACTTATTCACACACACTCTTTGTTGTTTCTTTCTTCACTTCTTTTTCTCTGTTTCTGACTCTCTCTTCAGCAGGAACAAACTCCTTTTCTGCCTCTCCTGAATTCAATGTGAAAAGAGAGTGAAATTATTTTCAGTGTTACACCAACCATTGTATTGAAATGCCTCTGTGATTTAAAAAAACATGGAGGAAAAATTCCGAATAAGATTTTTGTATTTTGGTGCATCACGAGCAGCTGAAAGATGTAGCAATACAAACATGTGATATGATAATAATTTTACTCTTTGACTTTGTCTCTGTTGTCATAAGGATCATATGCAGCTGTTTCTAATACCATCTTGTTTGCCACTTAAAGTGTTTCTGATTTGATTTTTGAAATGCATTAAATCATTTAATCAATATGATCGCTTCGATGGCTGAAATGCTTTTACAAATATAATTCCACTGTTAATATCAAGTTTCTTCTCTGTTCCATTGTATCACATATACATCACCATTTTGGTTTGTTTGCATTGTGCAGCATTTAATTTAAGTTTTCTCTCTAGTGGTGTCTTGCACCTTTGCTCCATCTGCTTGCATTATGTCCTCTGCCTCTCATCATTCCCCTCCAATACTCCATCCATCTGTGTTTTTCCTCTGGCTCTTGCCCCCATCTTTATTCAGATCCACAGAGCAGTGAACGTTCGGAGGCTGAGCGATCTGAGCAAGGCCTGCAGTTCCACCTCCCCCTCTCATTCCGCCCCAAACCCCCTCGCATCGCACTGCAGGCCGTCAAAGACAGGTGAATGTCCAGTGAGATAAAGGACAGACATGTTAATGGCTATAAACAGAATTAATGTGTCACAGCAGCTCATGGCATGAAGCTGTAAATGTGTAGCTTTGAGTTCAACACTGATGAAACTATTTGTGGATCGTACCTTCATTTTTTTTTTTCTTCTGAGGTTTGAAACTCCTACAATACACTGTTATTTGAGCACATCTGTGCTTTCAGATGGCCTACTTCCCTTTTCCACTGAAGACCCACATGTATTTATTTAAAATCACATTGTTCATCTGTGTAGGAGCATGTGGCTGGTTTCATTTTCAAAGCATCACACTCAGTCATATGTCATTTGTCAAAACTGTCCACTGTTTGTAGTTCTGTTTGCCTCTCTGGTTGCCAGATTGTTTGGTAGGTGAAAGATTGTCTTATTATTCGATTTTCTTTTTCTCAGTGTTTCTAGTTTTGTTAAGAAGACAACAGAGAAGATCAACACCCTCCAGATGAACTCTGAGCTCTGGCAACGACCTGAATTCAGAGAGGGAGGACAAGCTGACGCTACAGCTCCATATTCAGAGGAAATGGACAATGAGTAAGTACAGACCTTTTAAAAGTTGACTGGACCAGTTTCTACCAAAAACAGATTTGTTGTTGTAATTAAAGAAATAGAAAAACTAGTCCACAGTCATTTGCTCTTTTTTCACGTTGGACAAATACCTTTTACTTGAATAGACTATTTAAAGTAAATCAGGTAAGATCACTGAATTATATTTATCTTCACAGAGTTTATGATGAAATGCCAAACACAGAGGCCGACTTGGAGGAACTTCGATCAGCAACAGAGCGAGCTGTGTAAGTACTGCACGACATTTTAATTTAAATTTTTTAAGTGTGAGTTCTAAGTTATATGTCACTTTTTCCCAACATCAGTTCACAGATCCAAGATCCTGTGGTGCTACTGGATCCAGTCTGCCTGAGAGAAACTCTGCTGGAGTGGCTGCCGGTGCTGGAGCGAATACTGGGACCTGCAGAGCATGGGTCAACTGCTGTGGGTGATTCGAAGGTGGATGAACCAGGAGAGGAGAGGTGGGAGAACGATTATCTGAACTCCTCCTTAGAGCAACAAGAGGAATCTTCCTGTTCATCAGGAGAACCAACAGAGAACAAGACAGAGGGGGAGAAGAAAGAAGAGTCTCCAGAGCTCAGAGAACAAGATAACCAGTGTGACTCCACTGAGAAGGAGCCTGAAGTTTCAAATGGGAGCCCTCCAGAGCCCATTCGAGTGGTGTCTCCTAAACCTGTACCGTCAGATTTCCTGGCTAATCTGACCCAGCTGGCGACGCTATACACAGAGCTTAGCTGCTTCAGAAACCAGAAGAATGAACAAGTGTTGAGGTGCGCAACTTTCCTACGTCGCTATTTCTTCCTGCTGGACAAAGAGCGAGTGAGGAGAATGTGTCTGCTATGTTATCAGGAGCAACCAGAGGTGCAGAGCTCCTTCACAGAGGCCATGCTAGGTCAGATATTTCTCCTTAAATCACTTGACCCTCTCTGATTTAATCTTTTATCGTTTAGACAACAAACTGTATTAATATGTATCTACAATTTATAATCTGTGATCCAGTCCTTCATTTCAGACCTCATCTAGTTACTCCATATTCTTATATGAGGCCCATGAATTTCTGATGCTTTAGTAGTTGAATCTTGAATGATTTGGAAGATCAATATTTGTGTCGCTCTCTGTAGAGCTCACTCAGTCCAGTAAGGTGGTGGAGGTCATTCAGAGAGGTGATCTGCTGAGATCGCTGCGCAGTCTGAGAGAGCTGCAGCCCTGGAGCGCTCCTCCTCTCCTTGCTCACTTGCACAGGTCAGTACACGTTTTCTGTTTTCTAACACAGTCAGCACATACTTGTATCACAGTTGTGCTGGACTGTATAAAGTAAGTTCTCTATGTTATTATCCAGGCTGTATGAGAAGCATGGGGAGGCAGCTGTTCGATCTTTTTCCCAGTTCTATCCTACAATAACTCCTGCTGACGTAATGACCATGGCGCAGCAAAGCCACTTCCTGGCATACCTGGATAATCTGGTCCAGTCACAAACTGAGGAGCACAGGTATGTCTTCCATTTCATCGTCTTGCCAAAGACAAAAAAGACAGTGAAGTCTTCTTGTTGCTGAATTTTACATTTATTTCTTCCTCTAGGCTGTCTTTTCTGCAGTCCCTTCTTGAACCAGAATCACTGAGACAGGATTGGCTGGAACTGGCACTTACCCATGATGCTCCTCAAAGCTGTGATACCCTGACCCCTGCTGGGCAGCCAAGGTATGATTCTGTTAGAAAAAGACAGACAGACAGAGTACTTTATTACTCAAGATAACATTCACGTTCCTTTAATTAATTTTGACACTTACTTAAAAGTCCCAGTAGTTTTCAGTTTGAGGCAAGAGGTCAACCAAAAAATGAAAATACTAGACCTGGATGGATGTGAATGAAGCTACTATCATGGATATATTTCACTACTGGATTTTTTTTATGCCACAACAAGTTAAAATGGAAGTGGAAGTTAAGAATAAGAGTAATTGTAACAGTGAATCTGCCTGACTCCTCCTGCAGGTGGCATTCTCATTGTTTCAGCTGGGGTTATGGACGCCTCCTGTCTCTCCTGATTCATCTTCCTGCAGACTTGTCCTCCAAGCAGAAGATGGCAGAGACTTGCCGCAGTCATGGGTATTCTCTTTAGCTCGACAGGACAAGTCTTTTTTTTTTTTTTTTTTTCTGTTCATGTTTAACTTCACTTAACGCTTTCATATATACCCGTCTGTATCTGGTGTGTGTTCAGGTACTGGACAGGCTACATCTACCTCTGCTGTGAGCTGCAGCGTCGCACAGAAGCCTTCTCCACCATCTGTCAGCTGGATGACATCAGTCTGCTGGAGGAACCTGAGGGTACAACAAAAAACTTTTCACAGGCAGAGGCAGAATTATGATCTCTGATGAGAGTTTGTAACAGTGATGTGTGTTACGGGTCACTGAGATACATACCTCACGTGTTCTGCATGAAAATGCAGTGCACATGATACATTAGTAATGCTGCAAGTTTACATCAACTAGCCTCTGTAACCAAATCACAACAAGTTGTCAAAACAGACAAAGATGAACATAAATATTCGCTTTAGAGTATTTGCTGTAATTCACAGGCTGCAGTGATCCTTTGGAACAATATTCATCCTTATTTTGTTGCAGTAATAAATATAATTATGGATAGACAGATCAATAGCATCTGTCTAATAGATATTAGAGTTTGCTGTTGATAATGATACAGCAAATCGCTTATTATATTATTTATTTACTACTAGATTTCATGTTTGATAGTGATTCCTGGTGATAAACTAGGAATTTTCACTCACAGTGGGGTGCAATACTTGGTCCAAGCAATGGATCATACTTTTTTACACTCTTGCACTTAATGACACAGTCTGCACTTACTGGAGCAAATTATCTGGCAACCACCCAAATGGGTTCAACACACTCTATCTAAAGAACACTGGCTTAACATGTATTTCACAGTCTATTGTCTATATTGTCTCTCTGCTATTTTCCAGGTGTTGAGCCCCAGACCTTAGACGAGTGGAAGCTCTTGATCCAGTTATCTCAGCGGTGCAGCAGTGTGGGAGACTCAGAGCAGGTCCCTGATGTGAATGGGAGCAGCTGGACCAACGGTTCAGCAGACTGTGGTGGGAAGATCACCCCGGAGAGCCTGACCCTGATGCTGGCTCGGACCACCGGGCCTGACCGCGCCATGGCTCTCCTGGAGGAGTGTGGAGTGCAGCTGGTCTTTTCGCCGCACTCCAAACTGGTCTGTGAGCTGCTGAGAGTCGCTGAGAAGAGGCAGAGGTGGGTCAGGGTGCCAGTGAACAATCTATCAAGCTTATAGGCACACAAGATTGAAGAGATCCAGCACTGTTTACAAATATGTTTTTAGTCGTAGACAACAATAAAAATCATGTTCTCTTCGTGACTTGTGGCTCCTGACTAATGTGGGGGTTTTCTGACTTGATGGGATTCTGCTGAAATATTGTCATTAATTGTCTTTTGATCCATCAACTTTATTAAATTTGCCCCTTTAAGAGAGTAGAATACACTGAAAAAATTTGAGAGGTTTCGTGGTGGTTTAGAGAGCGTGACTGTTCTCTTAGAGTCTGACACTAAACTAAAGTATGTGAATGAAATCTTACAGCTCATGAACCTGTTTTTCATTGTCATAAAGAGGAAGAGAAAAGGACAACAATCAGTGTATGTTGAAATAACTTCATTTTTGTGTTTCTTTTGCTTTCTGCTTCAGAGCGATGATCCAGACGATGCTGGAGCGATGTGATCGCTTCCTGTGGTCTCAGCACGCCTAACTAAAGGCCACAGCTGTGTGGACAACAGCTCCTCAACAAGATAACACTGTATGTAAATTTCCCCACTAACTGCTGTTGAAGCTGTGAATTAATTTATGCACTGTAGTATTTGTCAAAGCTTTCCACTTTAAATGAAGGTGCTTCCCCTCCCGGTGAGAACAGTATTATCTTTTTAACTTTTACTGCACATTTGTTTTGCACAAATCTTTCCAGTATTATTCTCTTTGTTCCAAATACGTGACATTATAGCAATATTCAGATATGTGTACAGGGATAGCATTACATTACTGTTGTTTTTCGATTCAGGTTAAACCCTTTTTTTGCATATACATGTTGTCAAATATCTCTGACAAAAAATGAATGGGCAATAATTACAATGAAATGTTCTAAACAGGTAATATTATGTGAATAAAGGCTCTCTGTATGAAACCTCTTATTTTTATGTTTATTTTTTTAATCTGTTTTTTAAGAACAAAAGGTTTCAGTAAGCGTGTTGATAGTCAATCCTGAAGAATGTGTATCTGTCCCTCATGTGTGCATGTCCATAACATTGGAAAGACGTCTACATAATTTATTCAAATTACAAAACAAAATCCACCTTCCTGGTTTTGGTTTATTTGTTGAGGTTTTGAGATCAACTTTGAACCAAACAACCACCTAAAAGAATCCACAGAACTAGAGGCTGTTCTGAACAAGTAGGACCAGCTGGTTAACTGACCCATTTTGTCCTCGTATGTTAAGTATTTGCTTGTATTTTGAGAACAAAAGATTTCTACATTTCAGATCTCAAACATCAACAGCAGCTACAGTAGATGATGGGCAATGTGGGACAACAGAGATAATATTAATAACAACGTAATGAAATGGGACTGATGACTCATTTGATGGTATCACACACCTGGAGCATCAAAGGGAAGAAGGGGGCAGAGGGAAGTCCTTCACATTTGGACTTTAAAGGCTTATACTGGGCACAACCAGGCTCTATGAGTCACAGCCTCAACAGTGATTTAACTGAGACCTCTCTGTCTGATCCCTTAATGCTTGTTTGTTGTCATCCTCATCCCTGGTTGTTCATCATTTCCCAGAATCCTCATCTTCCAGCTCACCCACCTGTGTGTGTGACTGGCACAGGGACGATCAGATTGAAGACTTTGGCACACTTGTAATGAAAAAGATTCACACAAAATCATCTTTACGTGTCATTATGAAATCCCATACTTAATAATAATACATCAGCTTTCAGTTTGCTAACGTTGATTGGAAAGTATTTGTTCACTGCTACAAAGATACATGTCTCCTCTTCTGTGGAGGGATGAGTAGAGTTGTTTCATTTAATTGAAATGACACAAATATGACAGAGGGTTTTCATCATGGCTGAGAGGTCAGAAGTAAATTTGATTTGAGACGTTCTTTGGATGAGGTGCTGAGTCCAGTGTTTGATGTTGCGTTCCTGTCACCAGGAGGACAGATAAGGGGATTCTGCACATACCTGTTGGCCCTGCTGCCAGTGTATAAATGGCAACCTTTACGCTCTGAGCCGAACACACACCGTCTCTCACACACACACACACACTCAAGATGAGCCACGTTCAGAGCGGCGTCGAGATACTATGAGTGTGATTCATTTTCCTTTCTCTGGCGACTGAACTGTTTTAACATTCTAGATGGACGCAACAGTCATGGTGAGTTTTTTTTATTTGTAAGTAATTTGAAAGAACAAAGTACCACATTTCTTAAGATATATTTAGATGTGTTCTGGTTTCAGGTGTCCGTCTCTCTGCTGCGGCTGGCTCTTGTGCTGCTCTCTCTCCCTGAGCACGCTTCACTGAACAGAGAATTTGACAACACCTCAGGTAGGATTTCTGGTTGATTATTACTGATGGACCAGGTACTGAGGCGCCTTTCTAAATGAGTTCAAGTTTTCCATTGTGGTAGTTTCAGGTACTGTGTATTTGGGATCTGTGTTTGTGAAGGAGGCTCTTCAGAGGGCGATTGAGCTGACGGATGCTGCTTATGCTCGCACAAGTGAAAGGTAAAACAACTTGCAGCACCCACCTCTATAAGGCACCGTGTTGGCTCTAAGAACAACACTATTAATGTTTCCAGGGTGAAGACGTCTCTGTCTGAAGGTGCCCTGAGACCCAGTGACCTGCTCGCTCAGTTTAAACAGACTGAAGCCAGGACCAGGACTCAGATCTGGGCTGCAGAGCTTATGGACAACACAGTGGAGCTGATCAGAGAGATGGTCTACACTAACACTATGGTGCAGCCCAGCCCTCAAGGTACTGAACAGCAGCAGAACACATAGACATGTTTCAGCACATGTATGTCAATTTTTTTTTCACATTTGATTAACTAAACTAGTATATATCTTACATGCAAGGGTAATTTATTTTCATATAATGCAAAAAAAAAAAAAAAAAAAAAAACATGTTCCCAAATTCATCAACCAAAACCTTTTCACCAAGTCTAGGTTAAAAAAGAAATCCTACTTTTAACATCATGCATCACTTTTCCCTCTGCATCTTAGCTAGAACCACAAAAAAGACAAAAGCCTTTTTAAATATCTCTTAATTCTTTATAATTTGCTCATTTGTGACCCCAGTTTTTGTCACTTTCTTTGTCTTTATTGAGGATATACTATTTTCATACCAGTAATTTTTGGATATACTTACTGTGATTCACAAACTCTGGAGTATTCAGGGCTGCAGAGACCCATAGAGCCCACTATGGGTCTCTGTATTCAGGGCTGCAGAAACCCATAGAGCCCACTAGAGGTCCCAGAATTAAGGCAAATATTACATGTTATTTACATGTTTTTACAAATAGGTTTGGCTGACAACTACTCCAAGCAAGTTAAAGCTTTCTGGATGCTCTTATTAGTCTGATTCAGGTGTTGTGTTTACTGTATGTTCCCTAAGAGCTGCTGAGTGAAGGAGATGTGGAGAATCTGCTACAGGTGACTGGCTGCTCGACTGAGCTGCAGAGACCCAGCTGTGACTCTGACTGTCTGTCTGAGCGCTACAGATCCATCACAGGAGAGTGCAACAACAAGTCAGTGCTTACATGATAAAACATGTCCAACCCCGAATCCAAAAAGTTGGTTCACTGTGTTAAACATACATAAAAGCAGAATGTAGTAATTTGCAAACAACCATTTTATGAAATGTTCCTGAGCCCATGCAGTAATATTCTTTATACAATTGTGTGTGACAAAATGTTGAACCTCGCTCCATCCTTGCCTGTCAACGAGTTTTTCCAGGATGAACCTTTCACACCCATCATGATACTATCACCTGTTACCGATGAACCTGTTTACCTGTAGAAGGATCCAAACTGATGTTTTTGGATCAGTCCACTACTTTCACAGTCTTTTGTTGCTCCTGTCCCAATGTGTTTGAAATGTGCTGCTGGTGAAATTCAGAATAAGAAGATATTTACAAAAATCAATTAAGTTGTTTTTGTACATGTACTGTTTTCAATTTAATACAAGTCAAACAGGATTAGCAAATTAGCACATTGTTTTATTTATGTTTTACACCATATCCTGACTTTTTTGGAATTATGATTATAGTAACGTGAGCAGTGCTGCCTCAAATAGATTTTGATGCTGTTTTTGTTGATAACTGTGTGTCTGTTGTGTTCTTGTCCTGTTCAGAAAGCATCCCAGATGGGGGGCTGCAAACATCCCGTACTCACGCTGGCTGCCTCCAGAGTATGAGGACGCATGGGGGACACCCAGAGGCTGGGACCCAGAGCACACCTACCATAATGCCACTCTGCCTCCAGTAAGAGTCCACAGCTGCACTGACTCATCCTCTGTCCTGTCAGCTGCTGAAGCTCCAACTCTCTGTTTGTCGTCCAGGTGCGGCTGGTGTCTCAGGAGGTGCTGTTCACTCACAACAGCAACATCTCTCTGGACTCCACTCTGTCTCACATGCTGGTGGAGTGGGGTCAGTGGATAGACCACGACGTGGTGCTGACGCCTCAGAGCCCCAGTACTGCCGCCTTCAGGACAGGAGCTGACTGCATCCGCACCTGCAACCGGGACACACCTTGCTTCCCCATACAGGTGCACTTTACTGTCAGCTGCTTCTCAATGTAACTGCAGTGCTTTTCCCTCCCGTTCCATCCATCCTGAAGGTTCCTTCATTCTACATACTATGTAGATTCTACACCTCTACTATGTTATTTTAGAGGCATTTTATTACGTTACATTGCACTTGTACAATATTAAGTACGCTATGAAATACACAGATAAACACATAATCAACGAATTCTATGGACATTACATGTAAACTTTATTACTCCTTGCTCCTCCTTACTCTCGTATGTAAAACTACCCTTTAAGACAGTGCTTTCAAAACATATTGTCTCATGATCCCTTAAAGAAAAACAATGTCTATTGTGACCCATTGTCACTGGTTGCATATTGTTTTTGTGCTACCTGTGCTAATGAAAAGGCAGATTTTTGTTTTCTTTTAGAGGCCTAAAGAAATATAGTTATCATAAGTGTCATAAGACTTTTGAAAAGATAAATAGAAATTTGCGGAGCAGCAAGTGTTGTTTCTACTCTCCTCTAAAACAATTGGAGACATTGAATAATTTGTACAACAATACTACACACAGCAATACTTAAATATACTAAAAAATTCAAACGATTTTTCTCTGCTATAAATCAATAATACCTCTCTCCTCAGATCCCTGTGTCAGATCCTCGCAATGGTGTCCAGAGTTGCATGCCTTTCTTCCGCTCTGCTCCCAGCTGTGTCGCTGGAGTCCTGTCTCATGGCCGCCGAGAGCAGCTCAACGCCATCACCTCCTTTGTAGATGCCAGTATGGTGTATGGCAGCTCCACCGGTCTGGCCTCGACTCTGAGAAACCTCTCTTCTCCTCTGGGCTCCATGGCCCTCAACTCGCAGCACTCAGACCACGAGCTGGCCTACATGCCGTTCCTGCCACGCCTGCAGTCTCACCTGGACCCCTGCGGCCCTCGAAACTCCACCACCTCGGAGGCATCAGACAGAGCCAAGCCCCAGGAGAACACCACGTCGTGCTTTCAAGCTGGTGAGAGATTACATGTAGTGAGATGTCTCTCTGTCGGCTTCAGTGGAGCTGTTGTTCAATATTAATGTGTCACAGGTGATTCCAGAGCTAATGAGCATCTGGGAATGATAGCGCTGCACACACTCTTCCTGAGAGAGCACAACCGACTGGTGAAAGAGCTGCATCAACTGAACCCTCACTGGAGCCCTGACACCCTTTATCAGGAGGCCCGTAAGATCCTGGGAGCCGTTCACCAGGTCTCGCTAACAGCTCCGCATTCATTCACCTTTACTTACATGAGCAGTCCCAGCACTCTGACCTGATTCCTTTACCTCTCCAGATCCTAACGTGGGAGCACTACCTGCCGCGGGTCCTCGGTGAGGCTGCCATGTCTCGTCTGATGCCTCCCTACGAGGGCTACGATCCTGAGGTGGATCCCAGCATCGCTAACACCTTTGCAGCTGCTGCGTTTCGTTTTGCCCACGTCACCGTGCAGCCCGTGGTGACCAGGCTGGGGCCAGGATACACCACTAATTCCCAGCATCCCCCGCTGCCTCTGCATCATTCTCTGTTTGCCTCTTGGAGGGTTGTGCAGGAAGGTAAAGAACAATGCCGTCAAGCATTAAAATCAGATGACATGCAATGTACTTTACTTTACATGTTTTCTGTTTCTGACTTTTCTCCTGGTGTTTCAGGTGGGATAGACCCTGTGCTGCGTGGACTATTGCTATCTCCAGCCAAGCTGCAGACTCCAGGTCAGATGATGGTGGAGGAGCTGACAGAGAGGCTGTTTCAGGCACAGGGAGGGATGCCTCTAGACCTCGGGGCCCTTAACCTCCAAAGGGGCCGGGATCATGGACTACCAGGTATCACTTTATACTGGACGTCTTTGATTGTTTTACCAGATTGTATTTATTTTATCATCTCCCCATATGTAAATTCAACTTGAACAATATAAGAGAATGGGTTAGATGACAGAAAATAATTGTGCCTTTTTCACAACAGATATTTTGACATGTCATAGAAAAAAAGGCTTAAATGTACCTAATAGCAATGATGACTCCACTTCAGAGAAATGTAAACCATGCAAGTGGTTTTTGTTGCAAGTCTAAGTAAGTCTAAGTATTAAATTGAAAAAGTGAGACAATGAAGTATACTCAAAATGTCAGCATGCACACTAAATCTGCCTGATCTGTGCTGTTGATGCACATTATTGTCCTACCATGCATTACACAGAGGAAATGGAGGAACTTCCTATAGCTGCAGGTGTCTGTAAGAGAGACAGAAATATGTATGAAAACAAAAAGGAAAAAAAAAAACATTTTATTCTGTCTTTGGAAAGTTTTGATTGGCAGTGACATTCCAAAGGCACATGTCTCATTTCCTATATGAAATGGTGCAGTAAGATAATTTGATAGTGTGCTAAATGAACTCAGTGCATACTGTACACATTAGTATAAATGTGACATAGTAAGTCAGCATGCACAATACTGGCCCTCCAACAAAAGCAGCTAGCGTTAATGTAATTAGTCACACTTGTGTTTTTCAAGGTCTGCCATGAAGAAAGTCTGATGAAACAAGTTCCAGATGCAGGAATGCGTGTTAATTAGCACTCCAGATGCCCACTAGTCTCATAGTAGTAGTAGTTTGAATAAACAACACTTGTCAGTTGAGACAAAAGTTGCCAGTTAACTGATTTAAGGTCAAGAAAAGACTAGAAGTGAGTGGAAATACTGGCCTAGCTAAGAGTCCTAAAAATACAATTATTCAGGGTTTTTTTCTTAGTAGTTAACAGCCTAAAGAAAAGCTTAATAAATGCCATCCACACCCACGCAGATGTTTCTGGCTTATCAGACCTCTGCTCAGGTTGAAACTGGGTGGAGCTCTGCTGGGAATTATGTGATGTCATGAAACTATAACAATGGATGCGCTCCAACACTCAGCTGGCACAGAGCTGCTCTGAGCCGGTTGGGTGTGGTTTCCACTCTGTTTCTTCATGGCACATGTCGCTTATTAGAGAGACAAAATGCTACAAGTACCAACAGTAGACTGATAAACACATAGATCACAGGGCTTGTGGTGGTCCAGGGTCCAGCGGTAGAAAACCAGTCAAGCACACTCTGTACCTGCCCACACAGTACTGAGAAGAAGTATAATCAGGCAAAATGAGTCAAACCACTGTTTGGGTGCACCATGGGTAAATATGTGGCACATTCACTGAAACGTATTCATTTATCCTGGTGATCTTTGTCTCAAGCAACTGAAGCCTCATACTTCGTACCCATCAGTGTCTCACTTCCTTCAAACTCATATGTCCATCTCACCCAATCAGGATACGGCTCATGGAGAAGGTTCTGCAGCCTCTCTGTTCCCAACACCACATCTGAACTGGCTGAAATTCTGAGCAACTCCACTCTGGCACACAAGCTCCAGCTCCTGTACGGGACACCACACAACATCGATGTGTGGGTGGGGGCCATCTCTGAGCCGGCTCTGCCCGGAGGTCGAGTCGGCCCACTCCTGTCCTGCCTGCTGGCCAGACAGTTCAGAGCGCTGAGAGACGGGGACAGGTAAAACTAGATCCTGTGATGCGAAATTTTGACCATTGTGATGGAAGAAGTGTAATTGTCTTTGTCTCCCAAGGTTTTGGTGGGAGAGGGATGGCATCTTCACCAGCGCTCAGAAGAGACACCTCCATGCTGTCTCACTGTCTCGCATCATTTGTGACAACAGCCACATCACTCACGTCCCGGCCAACCCATTCTCGCGCACTGAGAGGCCCGAGGACATGCTGGCCTGTTCACACCGGCTCGTCCCCCACCTCAACCTCACCCCATGGAAAGAGCCAGACATGGGTGAGGAAGTGGAAAAGAAGATTTTGAGCTATCAGGTTTGTCTGTTGTGTTTTCACGTCTCCCTGTCTGACCTTTCTTCCAGATCCCAGCTGTGGTCCCATACCCAGGATTCAATCCAGTTACTCGCTGATCTGCGACTCTGTGATTCTATATCAGTGTCACTCTGGCTTCAAGCTGCTGGGATCTTCATCTGTCAGCTGTGATCCAGACAGCCAGCAGTGGAGCCCCACACCCCCAAAATGTCAAGGTACAAAGTCCAAACTAGGGCCTGGTGACAAGACTGGAATAGATATCATGGTAATTAAGACCAGTGTATCACAATATGATTTATATATATATTTGAAATCTGCTATGTAAAGAAGTAAACCGTCCATCTACTGAGGAAGATCATGTGGTGCAATCAAAAGCTACTAAATGAAACTTTAGTTGAAATTGCTTAGTCAACCATTCCCAAAATGTTGCCTGTTTATCATCAGTTTAGTCAACATGTTTGTATCATTACACTAAAATATTTTATTTATAATATATTTTACTGAAAGATGAGCAATAATTGTGAAGTCACTCAGTCCCCTTCGATTCAAAATGCATGTCTTTTTGATTTGTCACAGATATTAATGAATGTGAAGAACAAATTTCTCTCTGTCCACCACATCTGGAGTGCATCAACATACCTGGTTCCTTTATTTGCTCAGGTTGGTTCAGATCATTTGACGCATGCTGCCAACTTCTCTCAAGCACATTTTCTGCCTGTTTGATATGTGGTGCTAAAAGCTTTAACATGTACAGCACATAAACATCTTTCACTTGTGTTCCTTCATGTTTGTGTGCACTGATCCAGAACCCTCCGCCCTGTCTGCTGCCTCTGTTGTCACTGCAGTGATAGTAGTGATCGGTGGTGTGGCCGCGCTGCTGCTGCTGATGGTCTGTTATCGCAAGTAAGTCACTGAAGGAAGACGTCGATTTTTTCGGACACAATCTGGATTTAACTACTTTATTCCAAAAAAGTTGAAACGCTGTGTAAAATTTAAATAAAAAGAGAAGGATAAACTTTTTTGGAACCTGTTGTAGGCATAGATTCAGAATGAGTATCTTTACAACAAAAAAGGTTTGTCAGATTGAACATTTACTATCTTGTTTTTGTACTGCATTCATTCAAATGTAGGTTGAAAAGAATTTGCAGATAATTGCATTCTGTTTTTATTTACATTTTACACAGCTTCTCAACTTTTTTTGAATCAGAGTTGTACAAATGCTACAAAAACTGTTGACTACGGTAGGCTACAAATTTTGCAGGGGTCCCAAATTACATCTCGAAAACACTTAGATATAATGTATATACATATTTAGTAATCTGACAAGTAATTGTTCTATAAATTGTTTGTTCATCCCTGAAACATTATACAAAATAGTAGTTTTAAAGTGAAGCATGAATAACTTAATGCCTCTTTTGCAGATATTTCCCCAAGAAAGAAGAGTTAGTCAATTCTGGATGTTGCCAGGGGAAAAGCTAAAAAAAAAAAAGGGTTTGGTTAGTTTTTGTTCTGTGTTTTATAAACATTATTTTTCTGTCTTCAATATATTTGCAACATTAAATAATCATCTATGGACTTTGTGGATGTGTTTTTAACTGTGTGTAGTGGTAAAATATTTTGTATGTTAATTTATAATGGCCATATCACACTACAGCTGAACAAATCTTTACATTAAGTTTTAAATGAGTAAGTATCCCTGTTGTTGACCTGCTTATGCAATGGCATATTTTTTCCTCTGATTACACATTATGTTACTGGGTAATCTGATGGTCACTCACTCATTAACTACAAGTCAAACTGTTTATTGAGGTCTATTATTAAAGTGGTAATCTGTATGATGAGGCCATGAAAACAAGCTTACAAAAGTCCTTTCAATCCGGAAACTCAAATCTTACTGGAATGTCTGCTCCAAAAACAGATTTTCATACCATAAAGCCCCTCTGAGCGGGATATGGTCTCAGTATCCCTGCTCACAAACCTGTTAGGCAACTATGTGTGTGTTTCTGAGCGCTTTGTTTCAGGGGAACCAGGTGGTTCCAGGCAATGATCTTAATCTAAAGCCAAATCAGTACTGTGCCCTGAGAGAAACAGGTCTCTGTGTCATCAGGTTGAACTGGGTTGAAATGAATTACAGCGATGAGTCATCATTCCCAGATTTCAGTCTAAACTTTACGAAAGGCAGCAACGACCCGACATCAAAGTCAAACCGACAGCGAATCCATTTATCTGTTATCAGATTTTGTTCAAAGAAGACCCATAAAACGTACACAGTACAAAGGTGATGTAATCAGGCTACAGTGCCTCGTCTTTAATGGAGTGTTTACACTGGAAGACATTATCTGAGGTTAGGAACCTCAAAGCCCTAAAGAAGGCTAAGAAGCAGTTATTGCACTTTCTGCCACAATATTCTTCATTTTTACCTTCAAGAGACCGCTTTCTATAAAAATTGGCCAATAATAAATCTATACTATGAGGTACAACCAATATAGGTACATTGCATAATATGGCTATTTACTGCATTCATGCAAAGTCATTTATGGCTTTTACTGTATGTACAGACTGTTCATTGTCAACGTGCAAAACTAAAATTGCAACACTTGTGCATATTGCAATCACTTGTATTAAAGCTTTTTCATTTTCTGTCTACATTGTAAAACTGTCACTATATTGAGTGTGGGTGTGTCAGAACTAATTCATTAACAATATATCTGGTTATTGAGTACATGCAAGACTAACATGAAGCTGCTCCTTACAAGAGACTGTAGTTTGTGTTTTTATACGAGGCATCTAGAACAGGTAGTGCAGGAGTGAATTAATGCTGAGACGAAAAGCCTTGGCTGTGGTGTTCGAGACGAAAACTAAAAGTAACAACGAGATGCTACTGAGCATTAAATTTATGTAAAAATAAGAAACAACCCAAATAACTGTTCTGGTGAAATTACAGTTACTGTCAATTTCACAATAGAACTATTACATTACATAGTTATATAAGTATGTAATACTTGAGGTAAGAGACCAACTAAACACTCTAGACTGCTTTCATCCTGCGTTGTGCTCATCTTTCCATCAGACTAATCCCTGAAACATGAGACATAGAATCTACTGTATTAACAAGAGAAGTTGTGTGTACTGACCTGGGGAGGTACAGAAACAGTTCTCCTCGCCACTGCAGTATAACATGTTATTTTGACTTCTTTCTAACTGTGCTGGTTTAATTCTTTGTCTTATTGCATCAAAGTGACACATGAATAGCTTCTGCTTCCCTTGTTGATTGACCTCTGCTACAGCACTATAATGCTGTACAACCTCTGCTATTAAAACCGATCCCAGACCTGTTACCACAGTTTAACCCTGACCATGACCTTGAATAATCCAGGCTCAAGCCGTCCTGCCCTGTGTTTTCAGTGGACTGTCAGGCCCTCTAACCTTGGTCAGTGAGGTAGAAACCTAACTTGGCCACAGTCATCTCTCTGCGGAGACGCATCACCTCCCAGAACATCTGCTCCGCTGGACACAAGACACAACAACAAAAGATACAACATGTCAGTCGCTTGAATGAAACTCTTGTCAAAACAAGATGCAAAGGAAACAAAACAAACCCATGTGGAGAAAAATGATGTATTACTTTAAATACAAATAGATGTTCGTGTTAACTTACCATTGTGTCTCACCAGGCCCTGCTGGATGTAGCGGATATAAGTAAAAAAATTGCAAACAGCTGTGATCTAGAAAAGTGAAATAAGGTCACATTTAGCGACAGTTAACAGTAGAGAATAGCAGTGTATCTAATGAAGATTACAGAGATAAACTTTTAGTTACCCGAGCTCGGCTGGAAGGGGAGATGTAATAGTAGCTCCCCTTGTCGCCAAGTTTGATTCGATGTCGGCAGAGGCGTGACATGCCGCTTAATGCACATTTTCTACACACCGAGAAAGATCAGCTGTGAGAAAACAGCTACAAGATGTGAAGACACACAGTCACGTTTTATCAAAGCACCCAACATGAATGACATCCCATCAGGTATTATAAATGGAACCCAGGTATCCTAACTTCGAACGACTTAATAAATGAGAACACACAAGAGAGTAGTGCACAATCAGAGAAGGTTAGTCACTGGACTAGGAAAAGGTTCGTGGTTTCATTTCATGCTACAGTAATTTGTGTTAGTGAAAAGTTGAAGGTGATTGGTTCCTGAGAGGACTTACGTCTCTATTGCTGCTCTAAAGCCACTGGAAGAAAAAGATTTTTAAATCAGACAGTGATTAGAAATGTGCCCATTGATTGAAATCCCTGTCAGATACGTGATGAGACAGTGAAAAACCTCCAACTACGACCACTACACATCAGGGGAGGAACCAAAACCAAAAGAGTGAATTTTCAGTGTTGACTTAGTGAATGGTGAAGGAGAGGACAGGATGATAGTTTATATGTAAATGTGATAACTCACTTAGGGCCGCCACACTCTATAGCTGAGGCTTTAACCATAGGTAATGCTGACATGGCCACAGGCTCGATAGTCAAAGAGTTGTTTTCCACTGCACTCTGCACTAGCTGTGACAGCTGTGGAGAACAGTAATTGATGATGTTAACAGAACATCAAACACTGAAACATAACACATGCCACAGTGGAGTGTCCATGCAAAGTGAGCTTCTGACCTCAGATCTCGTGAAGGAGAGGCAAGGTCCAATGTCTTCTCTGTAGATGCGACTCAGAAAGGCAGAGGAACGTTCTAGACTTGGGTTTTCCTTCCACATCAAAAACTCTGCATACAGAATGGAGTCCATCTGCAAAAAGAACACAGTCCATCACACTATGTCAAACATGCTCCTGTCAACCAGGTATAATGCTTACCATGTTACCTAGCATGTTACCATGCTAACGTTTGGTAATTAACAATGAGCACAAAGTACAGCATGGCTAAAATCATAAGATAATTTAATTAGTGAAAGTGGCATAAAGGCATTGACTTTTATTCCTGTGCCTCCCTGAATCTTCAGAGTGAAGACTCACTCACCACTGCATACATTGAACCGTTTACAGAGTTAGCTAATAGAGCTACTGTCCATAAAACTATCATGCATTAAAAGGACTCCAAAACCAGACAGAAGCCATAAATATTGCTGAGCTTGACATTGTTTGTTTGTCAGTCATAAACATTGTGTTAAACTAATGCATGAACAAGTCCAAATATTAACATCAAGTCTTCACTTGAAAGCTGCGATTAAAAAGATTTGCTGAAAACATCAGGTCTATGTCCATCTCAAAACACTGAAAACAGCAACTGCAACTGATAATACCATTTCCCAAGAGACATAGTGTATTATTATCACTCTGTGCTCTGAGGCAGGAAAAGCTTTTTGTCCCATAAAAGGACACATACAGAAAACTGATCCATTTGCCAGCAGCTAAATCTGCAAGACTTATCAGGCCTGGTCGAAAGGGATGTAGTTACCTGTCTGCCGTCAATGCCTAGCCCCTCCCCCTGGTCCTGCCAGTAATGGTCAAAGGCCATACTGACAGACTGGCCAGGGACCAGGCAGAGTATCAGAGAGAGGAGAGCAGGAACAGCAGGCTGAGAGAGGAAGACACACCAGAGATAGAGAGGAAGAACAAGTCAGGAAGAGGTTAGTACTGAAGAAAAGAGAAAACAGAGAACCAAGCTGGCTGGACGACTGGTGACTGGAAACAGGTACAAGGGATAGAAACAGAGTCCAAAACTGCACAGAGATACTTTAAGGAAAAGAGAAACAAATGCACAAACTTCATTCAGGTTACCTCTCGATCCTCTTTGGCCACAGGCTGAATGGAAACTGAGGAAGGTTCTGGTTTTCCGAGTGGGGATGGAAATGCACTGCTCGCGCTCTTGTTGCGGATGTGGCCCCCGACATGTTTGTATGCTCCCCTGGTTCCTGAAGACTGCAGCTGTGGGTGCAGTTGGCGGTTTGGTGAAGAGGGCGTTGATGTCAACACCAGAGTCTTGAGTGCCGTCACCTCTGCTTGCAGGACATCAATCTGGGAGTGCAGAGAAAAAAAATGAGAATGTGATAAAAGTGTGATGATGGGAGGAAAATCAATAACTGTCAAAACACTATTCATGTCCTTTCATTGTTGACATCAAATGTATTCAAAAAACCCTACTTAAAATAGCAGCAGATTTTAAAGACAAATTAAAAGTGCAATTCACAAATAGTTTAGGTGCTGTGAAGGGTTCATGAAGCATCAACTACTAGAGAACAGCAACTAAGAGAAATGACTTCACAAACCTTTCCCTGAGCCTCCTTCAGTTGTTTCTCCGCTGTTGCTTGTTTGACGTTAGCTTCATGCACCATCTTGTGAGCTTCCTGTTGTGATGAAGATTGAAACATAAACACAAGGTTAAAACACTCAAAGTTGTACTTTTCTGTTGTATATTTGTATAAAGTTAGTATTGTGAATGTAGCAACCAATTACCCATTTACACACCCTGAATCTCACTCTCTGAAACTATTATCAATTAAATACAGACTTTAAATGATTTGCAAACCATAAAAATCTGTTTTTAATAACATTTTACAAAGCAACCCAACTACCTTTTACAACATATCTTTTACTATAAATGCAGTTGTTCATGTGCAAACAAAAAAAGTTACTTATCAAAAGTGTCAAACATGGATTTTGTCAATTTTGTAACACAAATTTCCCCACTGGGAGACGAATAAAGGTATATCTTATCTTTTAGGTAAACTAATCACCAACAATTTTGATAATCAATTACATGTTTCAGTAATTTTTCATGCTGGTTCCAGTTTATTAAATGTAAGGATTTGCTTTTTTTTTTGCTATTTTTTTTTGTCATTTATGATAGTAAATTGTGATAGTTTTAGACTGTTGATTAGACAAAGGAAGGAATCTGAACATGTCACCTGTGAAGATTTTATAGACTACACGATTAATTGTAAAAATATTTGCAGATTAATCGATACTGCAAATAATCATGGTGAGCAGCCCAATTGGTAATACAATAAAATTTTCATGTGTGCAGATTCAAACTATTCCAGCTGAATGCTTTGTCCAATGAAATCTTGACGCAAAATATCTGTTGTTTTCCTCCAGTAAGAAAGCTGAAATACTGCAGTGTTAGACTTGCAGTAATGCATCACAGTATCAGGTCACTTACCTCATCATCAGGGTCAAAGACGTGTGTCAAAATTACAGTGCACTCAGCAGACAGCAATGATTACTGCTTACCTCAAACAGACTGGCGGTCAGCTCCTCCAGCTCCTGCTCCAGCTGGTTCCTGACTTGCGACAGACGCTCACACTCCTTGTCCTTCAGTTTCAGTTCCTGAGTCGTGCAGGAGAAGATTTCACAACCACATTTAACAAGGAAGGACATTTGCATTGTCAACTTTTTTCAGGTCAGCATTGTGTGTCATTGTATGTCAGCATAAAGTAGGTTGCAACACCTTCTTAGCAGCGTCCAGCTGTTCCCTGAGGATCTCCGACCCCTTTTCTCTGATTTCTTTTTCTCTGATCTCCAGCGAGGAGCTGCGAAGTCGGGAGAGGTCCCCATGGTCTCTGCCTGAGGTGGGCACAGCCTGGCCTCCTCCCTCCACTCTGGACTCTGGCTCTGGATCCAGATCTACCAACCTTCACACAAGCAGAAATAAAATCAGTAATGTTAGAGAGAGTACACAAACATTTCATGTCCACTCCTTAAACTGGGTTGCAATAAAGACAGTTAAAGAATATAGGGTTGATTTAATAACAACGGATGAATTTGCCTGTCTTCTCCTGTCCTGTTAGCTTTGTGTTGTAAATCATTGTGCACGTTTTAATTGTGACTGCCAAAGGGCTGCAGATATCTTTCAAGATAACTCTGTGGCAAAGCAATAAACTGCAACATTTATGTTTAATATTACAAATAAAACCCTTTTAGTTTCGGAGCTTTTTATGTCGAGGATTCAAAAACTGATACACAACAACCACGACACCACCAAGTCATAATTTTCATGTAGGACTGGGTGATATGGGTAAAATAAATTAGACCATCTTAAAAAGTCAATATTAATATACATTCACTTGTTTATTATGTACACATTGAAATAAATCTAATAAATCATACAAACATTAAGGTTATGTTGCTCATTTGTTGTTTAAAGTGTTTTAGAGAGGCTGTAGTTTTGTACTACACTTTCAAGAGTTTAATACTTTCTCCACCTCATTTATGGGCAGTGTTTCAACAATAGCTGACATATTGGCAATGAATTAGTATCTGCCAATTCACCAGCCCAAACAATGCTTTAGTCCAGAAGGTGGGGTTTTATTGCAGGGTTGTTGAAAGTGTATTGGTTTTAGATAGCTCTTCCAAGTAAAGTGGCAAATGAGTTTATAACATTTACCATACGTGAAGGATTAAGATAGATAGATACTTTGTTGATCCTTTACAGGAAATTACTTAAAGATGCAAAATCTATTATATACACAAATTAAAATGTTTCAAACATCAGACTGTACTGACCAACAACAGACATTTTAATATGAGCCCTATTAAAATGTTTTCCACTTCAGCTGTAAAACAATATTTGCTTATTATCAATGTAAACAGCAGAATTGAGTCTGACCTGAAACTATATTCTTCCCAGCTCTAATGCTAAAGCTAAATTAGCTCATTAAGTTGACGTTACAGCTAATGTGTGAAATCACTGAAGTTACAGACCCAGTCAGAGAGACCCCGGACCAGATTTACACATTCTGCTACAACAGTTCCAATCCCAACATTTACTTGTCATTAGCCTTAAATGTTGTACTATTTTTCCTCTAAGTTGCAAACTTCATGTTAATTACACAAACATTGACCGGGACTTTTAGCTAGCTAGCAGTCGTTAGCTAACAGTTACAACTTTTTAATCCGAAGTAGTTTCGGTCCTCTTACCCTGTCAGTGTCCAGGAGCAGAGACAGACCTCCACCCTGTCTGTCTGTGTGTCTGTGAGCTTCTCCCTCCACTGTCCCCCAGCTGTTGTGGTTAAATTAACAAGTAATGGACTAACCAAGCTAACGTGTAGCCGATTTCAATCACAGTCAGCGGAGGAATGCGGACGTTCACAGAGACGACCGACAACAACCGAAAACAACAACAACAACACCGGCGGCGGCAAAAAAAAAAATATGTTAGTAAGTGCAACTTGGTTTAAACTCTTCCAGTCACGTCTTTCACTGCTTTTCTACTCATCCCAGCTTCTTTTTTTCCCAGTCAAGAAAAACGAGTCTCTGCAGTTTCAGCCTCTTGCTCAGGTCACATGACAGCGCATCCACTCACAACACGCCCTGAAGTCCTGCCCGGAGCCGCGAGCCTCCGGGATGTATCCGATTACTTGTATCCCATTACTCAAAACTTCAGGCTGTATCTCATCACATCAATAAAGAATTATCTTACTTCACCAGGCTGACTAATTCAATCTCATTACGGTGTATCTCATTACTTTACAATTGCAGTATCTGTTGTATCTGATTACTACAATATCCCAGTATGTTTATGATTATTTCACTACTCTACAATGTATCTGATTACTTCACTATTCCAATATGTGTATGGTTATTTCGCTACTCCACAATGTATCTGATTAACGACTCCATGTTTCATGCATGTAATAAACTCATATAGCACTTTGATTAAAGTGAATTCAAAAGTAATCAAATACTGAACAAACATAAGCAAATATTTATCTATTTCCCATGAAATAAAATATCTACACACTAGAGGTAGATAAAATAACCTATCACAGATACAGCTATGTTGAACAATAAGTTAAAGGAAAGTGCAGAAATGCCAAAAGGATTTATGCAGCACTGACAACATGACAACATTATTTTTTAACTGTAAAATGTCCCACTCAGTGCAAACTCTGACATGAGAGTAATTCATCCCCACACTTATTCTCCAATACTCTTTTAGCTGCTTAAATTTTTTTCCATAAAGCACATCCATGTCACCCTTGGCAAGAGACCTTTGCTGCTTTGCTCCTGTCTCTCTCATTTCCTGTCTGCTCTCTACTGTACTCTCTAATAAAGGGACAAATTAAAACCAGAACAAGTCCTGATCTGACTCTGCTGTCTGTCAATATGTTGCTGGTGCCAGGCGAGCTTCCTGTGCTTTGGACGCCCTTTACTACATTTCCAACCCTGATTCCAAACAAATTTGGACATCGTATAAAACATAAAAAGAATGTGAGAATTTTCTAATTCTTTTTGACATATACTTAATTGAAAACAGCATTATGACAGTATATTTAAAGTTTGACCTCATCAGCTTCATTGATTTTTGTAAATGTTTATTCTGACTTTGATGTCAGCAAAGAGGTTGGGACAGGAACAACAAAAGGCTGGGAAAGTTGTGGACTGATCCAAAACTACCTGTTTGGATCATTCCACAGGTAAACAGGTTCATTGGTAACAGGTGATAGTATCATGATTGGGTATGAAAGGTTCATCCTGGAAAGACTCAGTCGTTCACAAGCGAGGATGGAGAGAAGTCAACACTTTGTCAAACACATGGTTGTGTAAAAGATATCACACAGTGTCAAAACTTTTTTGGGAATCAGGGTTGCATCTAATGGCTGTTAGGCAGATTAAGACTTTGTATGCAAAACATGCCTAAGATAATAAGACACAAGTGGCTCATCATAGACTGTTGTTTGCTAATTTACACTTGCAGTTACTGACTTGTCCACCTGGCTGCAAGATTAATGTGATGGTCAACAATCCCAAAGGAAATATGCTTCACTTCAGTGAGTGGAAGCTGTGACAGGGTGATTGTCTTAAAACTAGTCCAGTAGAATCTCATGTTAGCAGATGTTTGTTGTTAGATTATGGTGCAAAATGTATGGAGGTACCAATATGGTAGAGAGTGAATTATTTGAAGAATTAAGTAATTTTAACATCTTTTTAACTAATAAAAATCATCATGTTTGGTCCACAGAGGTGAGATCAAACTCATCTTTCTTTCTTCTGACTGTTTCAGGTTTGGACACTTACCGTCCAACAACACAGCCTTTTTCTTCAGTGTCCCTGCTGGACTTGTGTCTGGCTCCCAGGACATCAGGTGTGCCAAAAAAGACTGCTGAGGAATAAACTGCTATTCCTGATCCCCCTGCTTTGAGGACTTCATATCCTGGGCTGGCTGTTTTTGAAGACGGCGGAGAGGAGGAAATCTGGACGCTGTGAATTCCCTCAAAAGCATCCATGCGTCTCTCATGTGGTGCAGAGACACATCAGAAACTAGACGTCTCCACTGAAGTTACATTCAGTGTGTTAAATGATCCTGATGCCTGTGGATGTCAAACACCTAAAATACAGAAAAGAAAGATTTACATGTTGCAAATTAATAGCTCAAAGTCAAGGTCTTCCAGCAGTCAGTAGACAAGCTGTGACCTCTAAAGTGTTTAAACTGTAACTTCCACACTTCTTCCCTCTCTGAAAACTGTAGAGCTGCAGTAGGTCAGGCTTTTTTCTTTGCAGGTTGTCACGCTAAAGGAATGTCTTTCTTTGAGATATCCAGTGCAAACATAACTTCAACCTAAGTCAAGAAACTGTATCATACCCATGTAGAGTGCTATAGACTTAAACTCACCCTGAATGACTTAAGGACAAAAACAGACCCAGAACATACTCACCAATGTGTGGAAAAAACTGCTCCTCAGTTGTTGCCAGTGCATCAAAAATGAGGACAAACTGCTGAAATTGTGCTTTGATAATCTGAAGATTGAGAGTTCAGCAGGTTGAGTCAGTCTGCACTTCGCCCTGCTGTTGGTCTCCTGTTAAGACTGGAAGGGTTAATCACTAACACCTTGTGGCCACTGAGAGCCCAGCTGTGCACATTTCTTCCAGCAGAGGGGCAACACACAGTCTCACCTGATCAAGAGTTTTCCATCACCAAATATTCACTGATGCTTTAAAAAGAAAATATCAATTCTCCCTGTAGACATTAACTGAAATCAAGAGATGACAATATGCTCAAAGGTGTGTGTGTTTGTGATTCAGCAAAAAACAAAGAGAAATGTGTTGAGCATTGAGTAAAATGGTCAGACAAGTTAATAAAATTGGTTTCATAGAGTCATATTTCCAAAATCTTAACACAATAATTCAGCGCTCATGCCTCTAACCAGCCTATTTGTGGCAGTGTGGGTGCTTCAGATTAACAGGACCCGGCCTCACAATGCAGCTTTGTTGCTCAAACAGATTAACACATCAAGTGACCGGAGGTGTAGGAGTCCCTTGCTCTCTTTTTCTTTCCTGCTTCCCTTTCTACAACATTCTCCACGGATGCTGCCGCCACACATCTCCAGCCACAGCGAGCACGAAGGCAAGACGCTTTCGCATTGTGTGGTAAGTAACCAACAACTTCACAGCCTCGTGTTTGAGTTTGTTAAATTGACCTTCTGACCCTCACGTATTGTATGTGCACATTATTGTAAGTTAGTTAAGTTATTATTTTAAAGGATTGTTGAAGTGAGTAGAAAATGGAAAATCACTCATATCTCAACACAGCAAGGTGCATAAATTCAAACACGTATAGAATGTACATCAAATAACCCTGATGTTTTGCTGCTTCATTATTGCAGATATGTGACCTGGCCTTATGAGATCCAGGTTGACCGCTGAGCTGAGACGAACCCCAGAGAACAACATCACACTGGTTTCCTTCATGTCACTCCACAGTCAACCAGCAAGTTGGCCAACAAGCAGCAGCAGCAACAGCAGCAATGACAGTAACATACTCTCGCAGGGTTGCTGATGCAGGTCTGGGGACGTTCTTCAACCTGCTTCTGCGATGGAAGGGCAGCATCTATAAACTGCTCTACAGAGAGCTCATCATCTTCACGCTTCTCTACTCCTTCTTCAGTATTGTTTATAGGTACTCACTTTGAGAAAACACTGTGAACCCCATTAGTAATTATTATGTCCTTCAGTCATACTGGATTTTTGAGGCTAATGCAGATATTTCGGGGTTTTAGAAATCTAATAGCAATATTCATTTTTGTTAAGGATCACTTAAATTTAGTAACTGAAGACTGGCCACCAATGTAAATACTTTCTACAGCTGAAAAGGAAACTTGTCAATGTTCTCTGGTGGATAAATTATGTAACAGAGACACTTTCTCTTTGGCATTTCTGCGTTGGATTTTGTGTTATGTGTCAGCCTTTCAGGGGACTTGGAGGGGACCCATAGTTTAGGGATTGAAAATTTAATATTTGTTACAAGAAGTTTTGTTAATAAAGTACATAAAGATAACTGTATATTATCATAACATCACCATTTCAATATACTGATTATTTAACAAGAATATACCTTTTTCTTATCTTAACAATATATGGAAGCTTTTTGTCATAACATGGCAACTTATGCTAACATGAAAATGCTCGTTGTGATAAGTTACTATGATGTTAAAGCAATAAATGATTGTGTAATTTGCGTGATTTGTGTAATAATAGGAACATTTTTTTGTCATGAAAGGAGAAATATGCTGCCATATCTTCTAAAGCAAAGGTTATGTTAGACCAGACAGTGTGGTGCATGTTGATCTCACAGACCTTCCTTCCCTGTGTTTTAGATGTAATGGACTAAATAGCTGTTTCCTTCACCAGGTTTGTGTTGAATGACGACCAGAGGAGGCTGTTTGAGAAGCTGGCAATATACTGTGACCGCTACGCAGAGCTCATCCCTGTGTCGTTTGTGCTGGGTGAGTTGAGCCTGATCATTTTTTTAAATTTCAAGGCTAATTGAAATGATAGTTATGCAAAATCGACATTTCAATCTAAGATGTGTTCCTACTATCACAAGAGGCTTTCATCCCTCCCCCCTCCAGGTTTCTATGTCACCTTGGTTGTGTCCCGTTGGTGGGGTCAGTTCGAGAACGTCCCTTGGCCGGACCGCCTGGCAGCATTAGTGGGTGGTCATGTCCGCGGAGCTGACGAGGCCTCCAGGCTGACCCGACGGACTCTGATGAGATACGCCAACCTCTCCGGTGTGCTCATCTACCGCTCTGTCAGCACTGCTGTCTACAAGAGGTTTCCCACCATGGAGCATCTGGTGCGGGCAGGTAGGATAACTGCTGGTGCTACCTGACTTATCACATACAGCACTGCTACATCCAAAGCTGATGGCGATGTTTGGAATATTTAAAGTCCTGAGGAAACTGGCTTTGGAAAAGGTTTAGACTCTGCAAACATCTTAGCTGCTGCTTTCATTTCCACGCTGTGTTTGTGCCTCTCAGGTTTGATGACATCAGAGGAGCTGAGGCACCTCGAGGACTTGCCTTCTCCTCACAACAAGTTCTGGGTCCCCTGCATGTGGTTCGTCAGCCTGGCTCTGAGGGCTCGGACCGAAGGCCGCATCAACAACGACGTGGCACTCACAGCCATTCTCACTGTAGGTCTTCATGTTCATCTGTCTGAGAGCCTGAACATCTTCACTGTGCAGCATTTTAGCTCTAAAACACTTTTTTCTGTCCTGCTTTCCCCCCCCCTCTGTTTAGGAGTTGAATAGTTTACGGGCTAAGTGTATGAAGCTGTACGGTTATGACTGGATCAGCCTGCCTCTTGTCTATACTCAGGTTTACAGCAAATGCCTTGGCAGTAGAACAAATGGATTTAATAATTTTCATTTAGTAATAAATGTGCAATGATTAAGTGTAAGAAATAACATGATAATGACTTTCTCAGTGACTCTGAGCTAATATTAGGCTGCTGGTAGTAAATACTGTGATTTGGTGTATTACAAAAATCACGTACCTGAAATGATTAACTCAGTTTGATCAAAATCAAAACATATGATGAAATTAGAAAAAAGCAATACTTTACAGGTGACTACGAGGAAACACTTCCAGACTTGATGTTTTTAACTAGGTGGTGACAGTGGCGGTCTACAGCTTCTTCCTCGCTTGTCTGATTGGTCGTCAGTTCTTGGATCCAGCTCAAGGGTATCCGGGTCACGATGTGGACTTCTACCTGCCTGTTTTCACCCTGTTGCAGTTTTTCTTCTACGTTGGTTGGCTGAAGGTGATGAACAGCAGCATCATTTAAGTCCCACTGATGCCACTGTTGACCTTTGACATTTCTAAGCTGTGATCTTTTCTGTTGTTGGTTTCAGGTGGCGGAACAACTCATAAATCCTTTTGGTGAAGATGACGATGACTTTGAAACCAACTGGCTGGTTGATCGCAATTTACAGGTTTGGATACAACCCAAATGATTTCATCAACCAGAGACCGTCTTGTTCTACTTCCTGTGGTTTCTGTTGTCTCCCAGGTGTCTTTGCTGTCTGTGGACGAGATGTACGACAGCCTGCCGCTGGTGGAGAGAGATATGTACTGGAATGAGTCTGAACCTCAGCCTCCCTACACTGCTGCCAGCGCCGAACACCGGAAACCATCCTTCATGGGCTCAGCTCTCGATATCAGGTTCAGTAGTGTTTTCATGTTGTGGCAGATGATTCTTTATCTCTGTAGTTAACCATCACATAACCAATGATTTCATTTACACTAGTGTTCCTAAGGAGGAGATGGAGTTTCAGTCCAATCTGGAGCAAATCAAAGAACATGAGGAAGCCAACTACTCCACCCCGCTGATTGGAGGACTGGGTCGTCTTCTCGGTGTCCAGTCCCCCAACTTCCCTCGCTCCTCCCGGGTTTCTCTGCTGCGCCGCCGCCCTGGAGCTCCACTAAGTCGCTTCCCTCTGTACCTGCACCCAGAGGCGCCATCAACTCCAAGTCAAACCCGCCAGCCTTTGAACCAAGAGCGAGATCCAGACTACGCCTTCTCCAGCATTCCCTTGTATGAGAGACCGGGTTTCTACAGCTGCCCTCAAACACCCATCCACTGCGCGCCCCCTGCGGTGCCCCGCCCTCGACCTGCTCGGCGAACCCAGAACGAGTGGGATCACAGCTGCAGCTCACTCGCTCCTCCGATGGTGGGCTCACAGCTGCTGCCTCCCGACACCCCCAACCACATCCCCCCAGTACCCTGCTCTGCTTTCCCCTGGCTGAGCGAGGACGGAGATGTGCAAAGTGCCCCAACCTTCTCCTTCCCAGACCCTCCACCTGAACTTTGCCCGATATCTAAACTCAGACCTGGACACGGCCTGCTGTCCCGCCGCCCTCCACCACCCCGCCTTACTCTGGACACCCTCCCCTCAGCTGATGCCCAGCCCGGACCCCCAAGTGCTCGGGCAGCGGGAAGTGGAGGAGAAAGGGTGTTCTCCTTCACTCCTCCCTCTCGCACAGCGGCAGCAAATCCCGGTAATCCGAACAGCAGCTCTAGCAGCATTAATGCAACAAGCACCAACAGCGCTGGCATGATGGGAAATCTCTGCAACGGTACAAGTCACAGTAATTTTAGTAACCAAGGGAATTTTGGTGCCAACATGAGGGCGAGCAACGGGGGCACCAACGGTGGGTTGAGCAATAATATGAACACAGTTTCCACTTCAGTGTCATCACAGCAAGAAACCAATCAGCAGAACTCGCCCAATGATTCAGGCATCTCGTTGGCTGAAGGGGACCTGCTGGGGGTTTTGGTGGACGGTGGCGTGAACAAGGCGGCAGGAGGGAGGGAGCAGGACTGAGGAAAGAAGGTGGAACAGACTTATTTCGCATCACATGTGGTGATCAAAATATTCCCCACAAACTGTGTCACCTCTGAAGTGCATTACAGTCACCTGCACACAACTGAAATGTATTTGGTGCAAACGAGTTAATCTCTACTTCCTCATAAGCTCTTATAGAACAATTAACCTACTTGTAATGCATAAAGCACCTTATGAGATTTAACCGTCAACATGTGAAGGAACAATAACAATTACTTTCAGTTTCCTCTGAAACTCAGCAAAAAGAAGCCAAAATGTGTATATTTTAAATCAAACTAATAAATATTAAGTATAATATGTTATGTTTCATTTGTCATTTTGTCAGGTTTTTTAAAATAAAAAACTGAAACTTGAAATTATATTTATTAGTATTTTATTATACAAGGAAACTATATGTACAATACAATTAAATTCACAACTACAAATATTTAAAAGTCATATGTAAAGCAACTGCAGAGAGAAGCGATCAGTACCCCAAGAAATAGTTGAGGAAACATTTTTCAAGGGTTTTACCCGCTTAGCCACATCAGCATGTTTACATAGCATTAAACTGAATTTAAAGCAGCTCCTGTAGTCAGCTTACACAGTCACCATGTGCAGTGCAAAAATACACGAGGGGGGCAACTCAAAGCTGATACATTCAAAAGGGAATACTCAGTAAATATATGGAGGGTTAAGGGTGTCGCAAAGTTATCCACAGCAGTTAACGGTTTCTAAAAATATAGATTTATCAACTTGAAATTAAATAATGAAACTGACAAAAATAATAAATAATAAATTCTTCTTTATATATTATTAGATTGTCATTTAATGGGGGATTAAGGTATCTCCTGGACCATCTTTCCTTTGGTTTATTTTTTCATTTCAGGTAAGAAGTAACTCAAATATTTTTCCTTCAAGACACACAAAAGGAAAATAAGTTCAATGAAAAGAATTAGCAACAGCTATCATGGACAGGTACTGAAATGATGGCCAGCCTCAATGTTCAGGTTTGCTGACTTTTCGAATAATCTCAATAACAAAATCTTTGCAGGAACAATGTAGTGTATAAAAACAATATGTGAATAGAATGCAGATATCATTAAATCAAACCCTGGAGGAAAAAGATGCCAAATCAGACTCAAACTCCTCGGAAAAGGAATAAAGTGAAAATTTTAAATTATTTTGTAAATTCACTTGTAGAATAATTCTAATATATAAAATATTACAGGTTGAATTTCCATGTCATAAAAGCCTTTATATATTTCAGTTGCATGATCCACCTTTACACTTATTGCTCAAAGAGAATTAAATATTAGAAGAGAAAATGTATTTCAAATTTCAACTCAGACATTACATTTTAGTGTTCTAGCCACCATACTTTGGAAACACCAAAACACTGAAATTTCTACAAAACATCTCTCAGATCGATTGTAATCTAGAATGTAATGTGAGGTGATGTGTGTCAGTGGGATCTGCAGTAGTTGAGGTTTGAGAGCTATCTATGCAGTTGATTGTCAGTTAGCAAACGTAAATAAAGCAGCATTAGCTGTATTCATGCAGTACATGTCTTGGACGGAGGCAGGCTGGCATGCAGCGGCAACCAGGATGATCAAATGTGTCACAGTGTAGTTTAACTGCCCTCGCCAGCCATGGTGTGTTTGTCAAAGAGGTACTCAGCCATGCCGCTCTGAGGAGCTCCCATGCGGCGCAGGTTGGATATCCAGTCCGCGAGCTGTTTGATAGATTTAACCTGCTCATCCAGATAATGCGTTTCTATGAAGTCACACATCTGTGGATAAAAGGAACATAAAGTTATTCTTATTGGACTGTCAGATCCTCCAAAAGGCAGCTATGGTTATGTTCCCCTATCCTGAATATACACAGCATCCAACTGCACTCCAGCTCAGTCACAGGTCTGTCAGAAGCAAACAAACACATAATGAAAGCAAACAGATCACAGTATGAGTAGAGAGCAGGAGGAGACAGAATAGAGGTTTCTGTCTCCCTCCCTCGTTTTACTTCTCTCCTCTCGCTCACTAACACTTAAAACTATCTTTACCGCATCATGAAAAATAAATTTCAAGTTAAATGCTAATAAAAACAGGTATTATAGTACTGGCGAGAATAGCAACAGATCATCCCTGGCAGCTATAATGGAGCCAAAACAAAATGCAGTCGGATGCTGTGTACATCGGTCTTCTACTCACATGAGGATCATTGTGTTCAGTCGCCATTTTCTGCAGGTCCAGCAGGGATTGGTTTACACTTTTCTCCAGCTGCAAGGAACACTCCAAAGCCTCCAGGCCGCTCCCCCACTCATCTCTATCAGGTTTCTGGGATAGATATAAATAACTCGTGACAGTACAACACCAAAAGGCCTTTGTGGCAGATTTACTTCTGATTCACTGTTAAGACACTCTGACTTTTTTAACTGGGAAGAAAAAGTATCAGTACATACCCTGATGTCCTGCAGGAAAATTCTGCCTCCCCGCTTGTTCTGCAGACTCATCAGCTTCTCTGCATGCTCACGCTCCTCTTTGGATTGTGCATTAAAGAACTTTGCAAAATTTGGTAGAGATTTATCATCTCTGTCAAAATAGTATGCCTAAAAATAAAGAAAATAATTATTTTTTTCTTTTGTCTATGAGCTTCAAGATACAAGACACACATTGTTGGCTTGAAAGTATTTCTTACCATGGAAAGATAAACATAAGAAGCATAGAGCTCCAGGTTTATCTGTCTGTTGATGGCAGCCTCACAGTCCTGGTGGAAGTTTTGACGGATTTGCGAACTCATTTCTATATAAATCATAACAATGAACAACTGAGTGTTGTAAAGCAGTACATTATAAAATAGGCACATTATACAGATATAACAAGAAAAGATCTTACACGCAGCTGCCAATAATACACCTAGATGGGTTTTGAACTCAAATGATGCAGTTTGTGTCGCAGCATAAACCTCATGACCTCAAGAATCATGAGCCCGGCTACCGACATTGAGACAAAGGCAAAAGCACTTCAGACCACAGCTGACACTGGCTGATGATACCTCCAGCATCCCTGCCACCATCACCTGACACATTATTCATTTCACTAAATATCAACTTGTGTTACTGAAACGCTTCCTAAACTCAGTGAATGGATCTCCAAAGGACAGCACCTTTATGCACACATGCTGACCAATGAACTAGAAAAATGTCATCCACCACTCAAAAGGTTGGTTCACATAAATAATAAAAAGACTTTGTATTTGTTACTCGCCGACATCTTGACACCTGCCCTTGAGTTTTCTGCCTTGACCTCCAACACAACAGTGGTGAATGCACAATACTTTATACAATAATTTACATTTAGCAATTTCGTTTACATGCAAAAACTTCCCTGTACTTTGTAAGAAACAAATTGGTCCAGTACGAACTTACTCTCAGGTCTGTAGATTTTCCTGAATTGGGTGCATAAGGACATAACTGCATTCATATTGATCCAGATCCACCCTTGGCTTTGCACAATTCCTGAATGCCTTTGGGATCATGATTATGTTATGTGATCCCATACACACTCTGCAGTTGAGCAAAGACAGCCTAATATTGCTGTTTGAAATAATTTCAGACTACACCAAATACATATAAAGGTCTGGTTTAAGGTATTTATACGCTTTTGACTCTGGTAAAGTGGAAAAAATTTCCCAAAACTCGTGTATCTCTGAACTATCTCTTTAAACAAATCACTTTAAAACCTCTGATCCAGACATAATGACCTTCATCTCACCATAATTTGCAGCTGGCTTGTTACTAATGCAAAAAAATATAAAATCAAAGTATTTTGCAAAGGCATGAATAATGACATCACGAAGCTAGGTTTCAAGTAATCTCTCAAAGTGTCAGCAGATGTCTGTGACTCACTGGCACAGATTAAGATTGTTTTGCTAGTATACATGCTTGGTGTCAAGGTGGCTGCTAAATGACAGCAAAGCTTGCTAACATGGTGAAAAACATAAAATGAAAGGGGAAAGTAGTATTGACTGGTGATAATACTGACTTAGTACTAAAAAAGGTTACTATTTAATTACACGGGCTAGCTGGCTAACTAGCTATCAACATGACGTTTCCAATGAACCCGTTGCTAAGAGCTTGTTAGCATGCAGATCTCCATCAGCTCATCTGTCACTTCAGCACTATTTACAAGATACACAAGAGGCTGTCATCAAGCTGTTTTTTAAACCTACCTGATTTGTCGGTCTTGGGCTTTTTACAAAAGTAATTTATGTGGTCTGTCGGTCCGATAATGACGGGGTTAAATTCACGACTGAAGTTAGGTGGCAGAGTGATAACTGCTGTCACGGCACATGCGCAGTCTGCACGTCGAACAATCTGATATCAATGTTAAAGAGGCCGGATGTTTACAAAACCTTATAAACAATCTTGTGCACAGTGGCTTGTTTTGGCCACATATTATTATTATAATCACATTTTATTAATGACAGGGGATTCTGTCCAAATAGACTGAATATAAATTTGTTATGTATCTAGTTTTGCCAAACGTACCATAAATGTTGATATTTAAGTTCATTCATGACGTTCATGACCTTGGAAACTGCTGACAAAGCAAATTCACCACAGGGTCTATAGTAGATTCAGTTTTCAATCATAGCAGCAGATCATATGTGCCTAGTTGTTACAGATTGAAGATCTGAAGATTACAATATTATTTATCTTAAAGGCAAACTGAAATATCAAGTAATTCTGCTGTGGGCTGCTGGGCGATAGAGTTTATAAAGCTATAGTTTGAGATGTCATAGCAGGAAAAACACAGGTGTGAATATTAGAAATGGCTCCACTCCATTCAGGTGTGACAGTTCCAGGGATCTGGTTCCACTTTTCTTGCAAAGACAAGTTAAAATGGACTCAAGTTGGTTGAAATTAAGATGAATAAATGGGGAATAATGGAACGCTCTACACACCCATACTCCATCCACACAGGTGGTTTTATCTGGACAGATTTGACCTTTTCTCAAGACTGTGTGGATGGGTGTCTTGACATTTCCCATAGTAACCAGTTCACCTTTTGTAAATGATGGGTGGGACAAATTACACTTTCATCCAACCATTCAGTGGAGTCCAGTGATTTCACATAATTCCCATCATGGGTCCACCAACGTTAAATCTGGGCAGTAGTCTGATGAGCCAAAATAATGAAAAACTGAAGGGTGAAGGGCCTTAAAAGCCAGACTTTCCCTGCAGGACCAATTGTTATCAACCCCAGCCTATTAGAAGCATTCATTGCTCTGAGATGTCACATAGGATCAAATCCAATCAAAAGCTGCAATTTTGGCATAATCAACCATTTTAATGCACCTGAATAAATCCCAAACATGGGAATTCTACTGTCATTTACAGTCAGTACACACATTATACAAATGAAAGTTTTTACTGATCATTTGGCAAAAACTTTCACATCCCAGTGGGTTATAATACACACCCATTTTCAAGTACAAGCATAAAGCATTATGTATCTTATGTATCACTTAAACCCATGATATTTTACAAACGAGTAACAATATTCCTAAAATGTTGATGCCTAAAACCTTAAAAACAAATTTAATATGGGGAGGGGGGAACATCGAGAAAAACTGTTGCTTTATTGGAAACAAACTTTAAAACAAAAATTAAACTTAATACAGCAATGTATGTCTGTATCAGGTTACAGACATTACTTGGATCCAAGTGGAGGCGAGTGCCACACGGCAGAGCTGGTGCGTTTAAAATAGCGAGGCTTGCTCTTGTAAAAGATGTTTTCCAGTTTGGGTGGTTCGATTGTTCCAAAGAAAGAGTCGAAATCAGGAGGGTTGAAGTACTGCTTCATAATTATCTGCTGCAGATTGTGACCTGGGATGGGAAAGAATTAAATACGATTTCATTAAAGACTACACAACAAGACAAGTCGTACTGAGATTCTGGTACCCCAAATAGGTCTGGTAAAAGCTAACAGACATATAACATTCATAATTATGTATATGGAATGAACGAAGCTTTCTGCTTTCTATCATGCCCACCTTCTGCCCAGGATGGAATAGGTTTCCTTGGGGCAGACTCATCATCAGTGGAGTCGTCACTGTTTTGGTCCATGCCATAATCCTCTGCACTTTTGGACATGAACGGTTTGTTGCCTCCCTTTGGAGTGATGGCATATGACTGTGGCGACTGCTGCAGAGGACAAAATGCATGTTATGAGACTTTACACTGATGGGAAATCATTTCTATCATCTTCTTTTGTCTTTTAAGACAGAGATTAAATATATATGCCAAAAAACACTAAATTTACCTCAATATCCACCGTCACATTGAGGCCACCACCTTTTCCTACAGGTGTGCTCATTACAGAGCGCTGCAAAGATTAAGAGGAAAAGTGGTAAATGTATGAAGGAGGACTCATTGCACCATTATGCAATGGGGGGGGCAGAGGTCAGGAACATTATAAAAAAAGAAGTTAAATTCCAAAATGTCTAAATGTTTATCCGATTGAAGATTAACAAAAGTATAAACTGATTTTCAGAGTGGCCATGTTGATTCTTACCTCAATATCCACAGTCACATTCAGGGCAGCAGCAGTCTTAGAAAGGAGAGAAGTAGAGAGGCACATTTAGTATCATGCACTCTAAGTGCTTATTCACCCAACTTTGGGTGATCCACAGAAAACACGACCACAGAAATACTGAAAACATTTTTAGGGACTATTTGAAAGTGTCCAAGAACAAAGTCTGTTAAGCTAAATACACTAAACTATCTGCATGGCTAGATGTGAGAATATATTTTTTGTTTTAGGTGAACTCTCCTTCAAATGAGAATAATTACCCTTTAAGTCCACTTTTGCTTATGTTCAACTGTGCAGGTGGACCTAAACTAAATATTATTCTCCCCTGCAGGTTTACCTGTTTAGCAGCAGCTTCTCTCTGTTTAGCAGCCTCTCTCTCTTTTGCAGCCCTCTCTTCTGCAGCTAATCTCTGCTGCTCCTCCTGGTGGGAGAAAAAGCACATGAACAACCAGACAACTGAGCAGCTAAAATGAAAAACCCAGAGCTGCTGAAATATTAATACTATTACTTTAATATATGAGTGGACTACTTATCCACAGAGTTGTTCCATGGAGGTAAACATGGACATGGTTACAAGGTTATAATGAGGTGAAATTTTGTCAAACTAATTTTCTAATCCTAAGTTTGTAATGCAATTTCAATATTTTACCAGTTTTCTTTTTTCCTCAAGTGCCTTTCTCCTCTCCTCTAGCTCTCTCCTCTCCTTCTCTCTCGCTGCTCTCTCCAGTTCCCGCTGCAGAGCGAGAGCTTTTTCCTTTTCCACTCGCTCCCTGAAAAGCAGAGATTAAGTCAGCAAACGGTGGAGCAAATAAACCCTTTTCTTACAGTCAATTCAATTCACTGTTACTGTGTTCAAAAGATAATTTCATAAGTTATTAGTTACCTTTCAGCAGCAGCTAGTTTTTCTCTCTCCAGCTCTAGCGCTCTGCGAGCTTCAGCCAGCTTACGAGCTCGCTGTTCCTCCTCCTCGGCCTTCTTCTTGGCCAGTAACTCCTGCTGCCGCTTCTCTTCCTCCTTAAGTTTGAAAAAATGCACACGTAACATGAGAAAAGTCCGATTGCAACATGTAATGGCAAAGAAAATTAAAGTTACAATATAAACCTCCTGCTACATGACAAGAGAGGAAAACTGCACTTTGGAGAAAACCTCTTTGAATCCATTTATCAAGTCATATAGGCAGAGATGGGTCAAACAAAGCACAGCAACAGAAACGACCACATAAATAAATAATAAAAGAGCATCGCCTCACCGCTTGCTGAAGCTTCTTCTTTTTAGCCTCTTCTTCCAGCTTCTTTTTCAGCTCCAACTCCTCTTGACGTTTAAGGGCCACCTTCTTCTTGGCCTTCTCATCGGCCAGACGCTGCACAAAGAGGCACAATACCAAAGATTAGATAAAAGGATTGAATCTGTTTTGAGACAAACATATAGATTCAGAGTCGCCAAATGTGTTGCATACCTTATCGTTTTTCTCATCAATCTGAGCCATTTTCTGCTCAATCTTCTTTTTCTTTTCCTCCTCCCTCTGCTCTTCTTTCACTTTGGCTTCAAACACTCTTCTTAGCCTTTCATCCCTCTTCCTACAACATAGATTATACAAAGGTTTAAAAAAGCAAGAATAAATTAGTGTCTACTCAGAGTGTGTTAAGAGGTTGAGTGTTAACCTTTTAAGTTCCTCTTGTTTCTTTTTCTTTTCCTCCTCCATTTTCTTCATTCTTTCCTCCTCTTGCTCCTGCTTCTTTTTAAGTGCTTCAAGTTTGTGACGCTGTTTTGTCTGAGAAAAGAGAAAATGAATGAAGGATTTAGGAAACATGTGAGAAATCAGCTAATTTTAAACACATTGCAAAAGGTTGCAAATGTCAAATTAGCAGGTGGAGTGCATTCATGTGGAAACAGATCACCATGTCCTTGGAACAGACAGATGAAGCAAAAATCCAGCCAGACTTTTTTTTTTCCTATCAAGTTTTCGCACTGTTAAACTGCAGGGAGACCTTCCTGTCCTGTGATCTGTGGTTGTTAGTCTCTAAACTACTGTGTGAGAAATCACTTGAAGCCAAAAAGCTACTGTTAAATAAGACCAAAACTACAAACTCACAGCCAGCTTGCAAGTCTCCACCTCTCAAAGATGTGGGACCAGAGTATTAAGAAATCCTGAAGGTGTGATTTTCAGTACTGCCAAAAAGACAGATGCTCCTCTTTCTATTAAACCAATACAGAGTTACTGTATTGTGGGGATGTATTGTAGAGCACTGCACATGGCATCAGTCTGCAGGTGGAACAGGCAGCTGAGCCTGAGATGGACTTTTACTTCAGTTTGTACTTCTGATTGAATTATGTTCCAACATGAAGTTACCAAAGCCGTTTTAGGTGGGTTAAAGGATTGTTAGATTAAAAGGCTACAAAGGATGAGCATTAGTGACCCGTGGGATGAGAGACACCATCAACCAACAAGTGCGCTTTGGGGTGAAATACAGGAGCCCCTTTCACCAGTGGACCCTGAAAGATTGCAGGGCTCAATTACTGTGACAGGGTTTCAATACTCTATATGCATGTCCTTCTATATCATACAGTCCATTCTTCCTAACATTCATGTTTTTGAATGATTTATTCAGCAATGGTGCTGCTCATGTTTTTACCAGATTTAACAGAAATCTTCAGAACTGTCAAGAGCTTTAATTTCCAATCAGATATAAACAAACGTTTGAACATTTACGCTCAAACATGCGAAAGGGGCTTTGTCTAAGGTATGTTGTGAAAAGGAGAATTTAAGCGAGTTGCACAAAGGGATATTAGACACCGCCAAATGCCCACAAACAACATATAGTGCTTCAACATTACACTTACCACTATACCAATGCTCAACTGGGGAGGGGACAAAAAAAACATCCAAATATGAGGACCACATACTTGATAGCAAAAATGTGAGCCACAATGTTTTATAAAAATTTAAGAACATGCCCTCTTTGCTCTTCAAGATTCTGGTTTTAGGGACGTACACAACTGAAATTATAAGACATGTCATAAGCAATAATCCCCAGTTAGCTGTTATGCAGTTACAATACTTTCACTTTCAATTCACTGCAATACCACATGTCTGTTTTGGGCCAGTGGAGTTTACTGAGTAAGTGGCGATGTCTTGAGCCAATCCAGATTTTACGTATCAAATTGACTAAAATATTTGGTGCTGCAGTTTTGCTGTTGGGCTCTACAGCACAAATGTTTCACATCATGAAGCTAAATGTATAACTTACCTTCGGATCAACCTTCATGGGAGTGGTGTGTTTGATGAAGGATTTCATAACACCAGTCCGGCCAAGGGAACTTGGAGTCATCATTAGTATCTGGTTCTTCTGCACAGTGTGGAGGAAAGATCTCATGTTGGGTCTGACGGCCTATATATTAATAGCAAAGGAGAAGATAATTAAGAAATCCGTCTTTTATGTTTTTATACTTATATCCCCATGTTTTCCATTTCTTAATCACAACACTCGACAGGTTTTTGCCTCTTACACTTTGACTTTTCTTGGGAGGAGAGAGCCGCTTTGTAGGACTTTCCTCTAAAGTATCTGGTGCTTTGCGTTTGGTACTCTGGCTTGACCTAAAGACACAGAAATAACACTTTTTTCAAGAAACAACACAGAATTTAACACTCAACAAGTAGACTTGTCCTGTAGGTCACTGCAGACATCAAAAAGTTCAGTAACCTTCCATCTGTAACTTCACTCACTCACATACCTAAACTTACCCAACCCTTTAATTAAGCCCTCACTCTAAAATTTCATGATTTACACTACGGGGACTTACATTTTGTACCAAAAGGAAGGGGAGTCCCCACAATGTGACTGTAAAAAGATTTATGTCCCCACAACATGAGTAATACAAGTCCAACCACCTAGCCACCCACACAGCACTCACCTTCGACTGGACTGTGAAGTATGTTGGTTCTCAGCGACTGTAACTGAAACACAGACATAAACATGTATTTAGCACATACAAGTTGCATTTGGGACAGAACTGTTTATATTCAATAAGCAAAATCCAAATCAAAGAAGAACTAATTAATAAATCGGAGAGTGCCCATACCTGTTCTCTTGTTGGGAGTTCCCATCTTTTGCTCAGTGGTATACAGTGATGAGTTTGCAGCCACAGATCGAGTAATGCGTCCAACAGATGGCTCTAAGCGCTGTTTCAACTTGGTCTACATTTGTTTGGTGCAAATAAAGTTATAAGAAACATGAGCTGATCCTCAACCAAATGATAAATTAAATTAGTCAAACACTTAATATACAATGTAATATATTCACACCTCTGGAACTTTCTTCGATTCATCAGCAGCAGCAGCAGCAGCATCCTCTGCGTCAGAAGTTACAACTTCTAACATGCTATGGCAGTAAATAAAAAAGCATGGTTAGGAAATGCTTCATAAACAAAGAACACTGAATTCATGTTCAGTCCCGTGGCTGAGGTTAAGTCATGTAGAGAAATTTACCAGTCACTATTACAAGTAGCTTATGTTCTTGATACAAACACCTGATATTTCCCATTGAGACGTCTGTCTATAACAATGCAATGAAAACATTTTTTAGTCATTACTCACTCTTCTCCTTCCTCTTCGTCTGCACAGTCCTCTACAATCAAGAAACAAATATGATACAGAGATTAACAAGAATCAAAGTGTGAAAGAATCTGCTACTGTCTTGCATTTCAAAAGTAATTATAACCACAAATGGCTCATTTCTCACCATCAACGCTGCTGCTACAGGTGGAGTTGCCCGCGCGAGTCACCTTCCTCTTAAGCATGGAGCGCCGGGAGGCACGACGAACAGACTCCTGAGTCATACTGTGCCGCAGACCAGCCAGCGAGTGACGTAGCTTGAGGGAGCACCTGACAGAACTCCGCCGTGACCTTCGAGCTGCGTCAGCTATTGTGATCTTTGTAGCTGTGCGGCCAGGAGAAGGCTCCGGCTTTATAGCCAGCTCTGCAGACATGCGGTCCACTGGAGAGATGCTGACAACAACCTCAGGTGAGGGTATCTGGGGTGGAGACTGGTCCACTGGAGAGATGCTGACAACAGCCTCTGGTGAGGATATCTTAGGTGGAGACTGTGCAGTGCTACATAAGTAGTGTGGCTTGACTTCTGCATTGTTCACCTTGCTATTTTTGTCCATCTCTTCCTCCTCTGCCAGTGCTGGCTTCTTGTTCTCCACTTCCTGAGTTTTACAGCTGCCATGGGGTGACTGGCTCAGATCCTCAGCAACATCAGACTTTGTTTGTTTATTTTTGCGGGTGGTGCGTTTAGGCTGTGTAGTGGTGTTGGCGTCAGAGGTGGAGGCCTCAGGAACAGTATTTTCTTCAGCAATGAAGTTCAGTGATTTGACAGAGGAGCCACGAAGGTTGCTGCGCTTTCCCTTTGAAAATCTTGACAAAAAAAGAAAATGTATCTGGAGTTACACTAGGCATAACATGGAGTTGCTCAGGTTTGAAGAAATGTGAAAATGTATCTTTTACTAATACAGTAATGAAGGCAACAAACCTTCGCCTGGCTTGATTCTCTTCTTGACGTCCCAAAGACACACGCTTTCTGCGACTATTCTTTGTCTGTGATGGTGTTTTTGGCATCAATTCTGGTTCAGCATTAAAATCTCTGAAATAAAAAAGCAACAGCTTCATTAGTAAAAACCTTAAAGACAATTCAAGAGAAGAACAACAGATTTCTGAAGATGGAGACTGAAAATCTATGTTTATGACATCACTGCAGGCTTACTTTGAGAACATGCGGTTGGCTTCTTGTTGGATCTCCTCAAGCCAAACCATGTGGACATTATCAATGTCACTGATGAATTCTTGCGCTTTGCCATCGAACATTTGCATGAGCGATCGCAAAGGTGACAGTACGGAGTTCATGTTGAAGGCCTGAAAAAATGATCACACAGTCAAATCAGGACATGCTGGAACAGACTAGAGATGGCAAGTAAAAATAAACAAAAGAATAATGATATTAACAGAAGCATCACCACAGAAGCTTTTTCGATATAGTATTTGTTTTCCTCTTATTAAAATCCCTGAATGGCAATCTAGAAAAATCTAGGCAACAAAAGCCACTTAAAGTTTGTAATGCATCAATTACGAGCAAAGACTTGTATTACAGCAGTAACTACAGCCTATAAACAAAACCTTGACTCTTGAGACCATTAATGAAAGAAAATGCTATCTTCAGTGAAGAATCTGAAAAAAGCCCTTATTTATTTTAATCTGAATTGACACCAAGACTTAAGGTCTAATACTGATATTTTACATAGATAATCATATTTGCCATTAAAGGCACGCTGTAAATATGTTAATGTAGTATCAGATTTTTATATTTTGACTTTGCACAGCTGGGCAGATGTGAAAACTATTCATGATCAAAAAAAGCAATGTTAGAGAAATCACAATAAAATGTAATGTATTTTTCTTTGTCATTACCACAGATCCATTTTGCTTTTCCGCGGACAGATTATTATGGGCTGTGCAGTAGCCATTTAACAACAATGTGGTCGACAATAACATAAGGTTAGTTGTTCTTATGTTACAGCAGCACAGTGTATTACAAAACAGATTAGCATTAGCATTAAAAGAAAGTGTTTAACGATATAAACAGATTTAAAATTAGCTAACGTTTCCCAGGCAACATGTTAGCTTAGCTCAAATCCCATCGTCGAGCATCCGACACCAAACAGTCAAATAATGTTAAGTGTTTCCAAAGACTGTGGTAACAGTTATTAAAAGACACGAAGCGTTAATTTAACTCAGATGTCCATAACGTTATTCTTATGGCTGCTCTTATTTTATTACTACTGATGCTAGCCGGCTGACGTTAATTTAGCTAATGTTAATATTGTCCTTAACGTTAAAAACAATCGGTGTTACCTTTGATATCCGGGTTCGTGAAAAAGGAAACCGATGTTCGTTTCTCCACTGATATTTAAAGCTAAATCAATCGCATATTGACACGAAAACAATCGTACTAAAAGTTCACCTTTTCTTTACATGTGTAAACTCTAGCCTGAATGATCCGGACGGTAACTGCAAACCTCCCCGCTGAAACCGTTTAACGCGTTCAAAACTCCACCGGCCAATCACATTGTGAAGCTCAGTGACGTTTTAGGAGAGTTGTTCGATTTCATGGTTGTAACCACCCTGAGGGGCGTGAAACAGTATTCAGCAATGGAACTGAGTGCGGAAACAGTTATATATGATCCCAAATCGAGCAAACCCAACAGACGTTCAGGGCGGAGCTACCGCGCGGCTCAGATTTAAACCAACCAATGGATAGTTGACATCATGATTAGCTCCACCAACAACACGCTAACATATGACAGTGACTTTATTTCCTGATCTTTTAGTAAATGATACAAAGCATGTTTAAATATACTTTAGAAATAATAAATATAACCATATTGGGTCAGTTTTAAAGATGGGGTTTCTGTCCTTTGTCCTCTCCTGCAGACTGAAGGACTGTTTGCTTCCCTCCAGGAAACAAAGCTACAGGATATCTGAAGCATCAATCACACAACAAAGGCTGTGATGGTCCAGATCAACAAGGTAAGGTGAACAATTTTTAAACTGTAATGCTGCACATTTATTAGAACAATAACTAGAACCACAGGGGAAAATTGCACAGAATGCACAATGTTTTATTTCAATATATTTCATTTACAAAACAGTATAGTTGGTTTATGGTTTCATAACATGGTGTATTTTAATACCAGATAGATAAAATAAATTGCAGGAGATGTTTGTAGGCCAGTGAATTATAAAATACATTTTAATGTGTCAAATCTTTTTCCTTTTAGGAAAGCAGAAGTTACATGTTGTCTTTATATAAAATTTCATCTTGTCCCTCCATTGAGTTAACTAATAAAGGGGCGAGCACTGACACATTCTCTTTTGCCATTTTTCTATCCAAACAAACGGTCTACTTCCTTTTTGTAATTCCTTTTATACTGCCTTGTAATCCCACTGTGCCACATAGCTAACAATTTAATTCATTTTGTCCATGGTCAGAAGTGAATGACAAGATACAACTTAACAGGAGCTTAGATATAAAATAACTTGTCCAACAGATTTTTTTTTTCTGGGTTCATGTTTGCTGTTTCACACAGGCCAACAGGAAGACATCGGAGCCAGTTTACAAACACACCCCGGCTCACGAGGAAAAGTCACTGGCTGCCCTGAAAACAGAGATTAAGAAATATGAATCAAGAAACAACAATATGAAACATTGAGGTTGGATTTACACTTGTTTCTTAATAACATCTTGGCATCCTTCAATTAAACTTTCATTGAGAAACTGAATTCCTCTGAGTATTAATTTGTTTTGCAAACCATCAGCTTTGTGTCCTCCAGTGTTCAACAGTGGCCATCAGAGTCCCCAGATTCACTAATATATACAGTAAACTGAAATCACATTGTGGTATGTCACTCTAAGGTGATCTAAGACGATCTCTGCAACCCCCAGTTTTCTCAGCTTTATGGGAGTCATGATGGAGGATATTGCTATAATAAAAGCCTGCCTGTCTTTTTACCACTCTCATTAAATGATGAGAGCGCTTTCCATTATTTTCTCCCTGGATAAGGGAAATGGTGCCATTTCTGGAGTTGTAAAATGTTACACCCAGCTTATGAATTTTCTTCATCCTTGTGCTCTTAATTACTTGTCCCCAAATACTGTGGCCTCAGTATGATGTCATACACTAGTGTAATGCTTTATTTATTTATTTATTTTTTAATATTTTGATATTTAGTGTATTGTATAAATAGTTTACTTGTCCTTTTTTGGGGCTGGAAGGTGAAGCATGATCCTTACTATAAATTTACACACCTTCATATTTATTGCATAAACACATCTGGTTCCAAAACTGCATGTCTTTTCTTGCATCTTACCTGGCGTGAGAGGGATTTTAGTTCCTGATGCCTTCAGGACAACCTGTAAATCGCAGGATTTAGTGTTGCCAGCAGTGCTCGTCCGTTCCCTCAGTATGATACAAACTTCCTCTTTCCTCAGCAGCCAGTCTATCTGACAGCCCAGGTAGTTCACACCACGAACACAGAGCTCAGAAATGTCATTGGGAAGAAGTGGGCAAAAGGCCAAGCAATCCTTCTGAACTCTAGAAAAAAAAAAACAGTGTGTCAATCTTCTACCTTTGTGGCGTGTACATATCAAGCCGTGACAGGATTAATAGCTGACCTGAATCCAGTGTAACCAAACAGCACAGCTTGCAGGAATCCTCCCATGCCTGTGAGAAAGTTGACTGCACCAGAGCCATCAGATGATTCACTCCACACCTGTGAGGAGAGGTAATCTCACATTCACCGGATATCAACTTAAGATTCATGTGTTAGTATTAAGTGTGTGTGTGTGTGTGAGAGAGAGAGAGAGAGAGAAAGAAGGATACCTGGAACGGCCCCTGGATGTTCTTGAAGCACTTCTCAAGTAAATTGTGAGCTTTCTCAGCTTCCCCCAACTCCAGCCAGCCGATTGCAAACATGCCCTTTACAATGGAAAGTAAAAGCGTTGTTGCAAACATACATGAATTAATAAAGAAGTAACAGCAACAACTAACACTTCATCACTATGAACAACTCCTTTCACATACTCTTACTCATTTAATCCATTGTTGATATAAAATATTGATGACTGAAGCTTAAAGGAAAATTTTAATTGCAAGACTTTTACTTATAGCTGTGATATTGGTACTTTTACTTTAGTTAAGTATCTGAGTACTTCCTCCACCACTGTCCACTTTTATCTCAAATCAATTAAAATTTATAAGACATTTGCATTTGCAAATACATTTCTAATACAGTCAACCAGATTCAACATCTATTTTCTCCTGGCTACACAACATGCTGAACCTTACCCATGTCATAGCTGGACCATTAGGGTCTGTTACTGGCTCATAAGCTTCAAGGTCATTTCTCCTGACCTCTGGGGACATTGGCAATCCAAGAGGATAGCCCAACATCACTGTGTCTGCCTGCTTCACTGGATGACCTGTGAGGCGTCCAAAAGACAGTCTGACATCATGATATGGACTCAAAGTATTCTTATGTGGGTCTGTCAGAAAGGTGTAAACATTAACCTTTAACATAGCCATCGTATTCAGGATGGTACTGGGATTCTTCGTCGAAAGGTATTTTGAGGCATTCGGCCACTTCTTGCCATTCCTTTGGCACGGGATGCTGGAGGAGGGTGGCCAATTCTACAGCAAACTGGAGGCTGATAAATGAGAAACCTTTTGTATTATTGGTATTCATGAGTTAACAGCACTGCAGGGAAATAATCAAATACTAGTACCTGAATTTGGCCACTGTGTTGGTGTACACAGAGTCATTGACGTTGTAATAATACTCATCAGGTGGCATGACACCTAAATGGCACAAAAGGGAAATGCCTCATGATATTTAGTAAAAAAAAAATGCATGCAATTATATATGAATAATAACATGCATGTGTATCATACACTTAGGCCTATTGAAAATGCTTAAATATAGAAAAAGAAAATAAAGGTGGACATATTACAAATTACAAAAGCAATATTAAAGTAGAGTGAATTGAATAAAAAAAAAAGGTCTTACACATTTAAAAAACTTCAATGACATTGAGAGCCAAGATCTATTTCATTACAGAAATCGTTTTGTGAGATCAGTCAGATGTCTTTAACATGGCTTTTATTAGAGATTTTATCTGATAAACCTGTAGAGCTCAATAAATTCAATATAATAACCATCTTTCTAATAATGGTCTTTACCTAAGAGATGGTATTTCTGATCCTCCTGACTCCAGGTGACTCTAGAAACCCAGTAATCAGCCACACCATATATCACCTCAGTGCCCTGGCCCTCTGTGAACATGGACAGATCCTGCAGTAAAGAGCTCAGTTAATATCATCACACAGGGGGAGACAATGTGATAGTGATAAAGGAGTGTACCTCAGTCAGGTAGAGATAGTGTTGGAAGGCCAGGGTGACGTCTCCATTTATGTGAATCTCTTGTTGTCCATAAATGTGCTCAGGACACACCTCCCTCCCAGACACGGCACTCTCCCATGGGAACTTCAGGCCCTGAAAAGATACCATCTTTTCTTCAGAGGACGCAGACACTGTTTCATTGCTGTTATTAAAATGTAGAGCAAGAAGAATAGACACACAAAGACTAACAGAATCAGCCCTGAAATATATCCAACACTGCTGTTATTCAGCTGCCAACGGCTGGTTTCAGCTGCTGCTCCTACAGCACTTCAACACTTCCAGCTTCTGTCAAGTCAACAACATAATATCAAATAAAAATGCTCATTGCTGTTGTGCTGTTGCAGTTGACGTTTGCCTCTTTTGTAGACTTTATTTTTACATTTACTTGCACAATTATTGTCTTGTACTTGCTGTGGGGACTTAAAGGCATAATTCAAAATTCTCTCTTGCTGAGATTTAGATCAGAGGATTGACACCACTCTCACGTCTATGTGTTTAATATGTAGATAGATAGTTACAAGTCAATTCGCTTATTTCAGCATAAGCATTTAAAGCTGGGGGAAACTGCTCGCCGTGCTCCGTCCAAAGGTAACAAAATGCATATATGAGGATGTCCACAGCTCCCTGACATGTTGTATCAGGTTTGTTTAAGGTGTGTACAAACAGAAATACAAAAATAACAAATTGTAGTTTTACAACAAATTGCCTGCAGCAACTTGTTGGCCGGGCGCAATAAATTCTGGTTATACAACCTCATGATTAAGAGGGCTCCAAGAAATCATTGACTAAAAATTTTTGGTTTTGCATTTATGTTTGCATAAGTATTAAACAAACTGATTATAAAGCATTTATCAGTGTGCTTTAGAGGTCCTGGCTGGACTTTGCTTATTGTATCACGTCTTTTTTCTGACACTACTATCATTGAGTCAGTTTTCCAGACTAACTCTTTGTGTCTTCAAAGTGTAGTTGAGGACCTGCATCCCACTGATGCTCATACCTTGTAGCCCTGTTTTTGGGCGTTGTCTTTTGCACCATCTATAGTCCCCACCCTGTACTCCAGCACAGCTCGGGCTAGCTTGGGATAGAATAGGGCGATGCCAGGATACATCCAAATGTCCTGTCAGAGGAAGGTAGTGTCATTGTGTGATACATCATACAATCAAACAAACTGCAACTAACATATCAAGCCATACCTGGTCCCAGAAAACGTGACCCCAGTAGTCCTGACCATCCCCACCATTAGACAGCCCGCCTGGACTGACTCCACCAAACGAGCTGGAGGTGTCATGTATGGAGGGGAATGCGCTGAGGAGGTAGAACATGCAGCCGATCAGAGCCCTGCAGAGACTCTCCGACCCCACCACCTCCACCTTGCTCTGCAGCCACAGTTCTTTCCAGGCCTTCTCATGAGATGGACGCAGGTTTCCAGTTGCCATCAGATTTAGGCCCATGTCATAATTGGCCTCAACGCTCTCTAAGCTATTGGCCACAACCAGGATGAAGCCCCAGCGAGCCTCGCTCTGTTCTGGACCCAGTGTCAGAGTGGAGGGTATGGGGGTCCAGATAAGGTGCACTGTAGGACAGGAACCTCCTGGGAACTCGGCACTGTTCGTCTGCCCTTGGATGTGACTGAGGGAGAGAGGAATGTACACTGTGTAAGATATCACACTTCTGTCATAGAGTGTGTGTATTATGTATTTTTGTGAACCTTACCTTCCTCCTTTGTAATCAGGACCAGACTCAAAAACAATGTCTTTGCTCTGAGGTTTGAATGAACTGACCAGCTTAACAGTGATCGGGTCCTCTGAAGTCACCTGACGCACTAACAGGACCTCCATCACCATCAGGTTGGCGTGGTATCGGTGTGAGTACAAAAACTGTGAGATGGTCACGCTTGCAGAGCTCAGAGTGTGGGTGAAAATGCCTGGATGAGAAGACGAGACAGTGACATTTTCTTCACAGCATAAAAGAAGATCAGCGAGCAGACGGTGAAACCCTGCAGAGACTACCTGTGTGAGTGTCAAGGCTGTAGGTGTGCTGGACCGGTTCGTCCGTTTCAACCTCCACAGCCAGAGGACAGGGGACGTCTGCTCGGTGACACCGTCCACCCTCCCCGTTATACACACCACCCATGTGCATGATGTTATTGTACACCCTCCATCCCAGAAGGCCGTTGGCCAGTGGGGGGAGGAAGCGGTGGTCAGTGGGCAGTGTGTCGGTGGAAAAGATGTAAGGGTCTGAGTCAGAGGACATGACGAGGAGGTGATCGTCACTTGGAGAGCTTGAATTGAATCAGTCTGGATCCTCAAAGGCAGTCAGGGTTTGTTGGGTTCCAGCCCTTAAACAATGAAAGAATAAATTCACTTATTACAAGTTGGCATCAGGTCTACTTGTACACACCCTTAATGCGATTATAATGGTTCTGTACAGTATTTACCACACAAGGGTAAGAGACTGGAAAATTTTACTGTGAAACAACACACATACTTCACAGGTTCCTGGTACTAAAGGCTATTTGTAGATTGTGTACTTTGACACTTTTGTGTCACAAGACATGTCCAGATGTCAAGACACTATCATGCAAATAGGTGAACAGAAAAAAAGAGCCACTCAATGAACAAAGCAAAAAACAGGACAATGCCAGTGCAAATACTTTTTCTTCATTAATTATGTATGTCTGAAATTGTTAATGAGCTTTTTTCCACTGGCAAGAAAATAAACATACAGTCTCAGTGATCAGCTGGAGTTGTTGCATTTAACATCCTGCATAAACATCCTGCATCAATTCCTTCTAACACATTACTACAGTGGGAATGTTTCACTCTCACACGAACAGGAAGCAGCATCTGTTTCTGTTTCATCTGCAACAAAGAAATGCTGGAAGAAAAAAAAAAAAAGCAAACTGGAGGTCAAAGTTCCCAAACAGCTTGTTCTTTCCAATTTAACAGCAAGAGGAAAAACAGCTCATGTGATCTGGTTCCTTATAGAGTTCATGTCTAGTTAGAAGAAAGAGAGAACTCAAGTAAAGTGGACACAAGTTTGTAGTGTCGAGTATCACAACTGAGGGAGGAGGAGGAGGACATGGAGCTGTGTGTGCTGCAGGGAAAACCAGGACATCGTTATATGTCTGCAGGAAAACATGGCATGGAGTAAATCCGGAGGACAAGGCACAGTCTGTCTGAACCAGTCTATGGTCTGAGCCAATGGTGTAAACCCAGCTGTGCAGTGATCAGTAGGGAGGACACCACTGCACACTGAGCGTTAGATTTTAGTCAAACGTCAAGTCCACCAATCACAGTGTGTATGATGTCAACTGGCAGCTTTAAGGCAAAGATTTTAACAATTCTGATTTATATTTTTTGTTATAGTTGGACCATTTGTCTTGTTACAGGCTGTGAGGCTGCCACCTTGTGCGTATATATTTCTAATTAAAACACCAGGACCACTTGGCTGACACAGTGAAAATTCTCCGCAGGTCACACAGAGAGTGTTTACATTTTCATCCTATCTTTTCCAAGAAGTATCACGTCACTCTCTCCAAACTAAATCATGTCATCCCCGCTCTGCTTACCAGACACTCGAAATTCCCCTTTTTACCTTTTTGCTCTGTTATTTCACTCCTTACCACATGAATATATGTGATTATTTTGGACAAAGCCTTTGCATCCAGAGCCCAGAGTCTCTGGAACAACCTGGCTGAGGAAAAAGGTCAGAGTCAGCATCAACATAACAAACTGATGAGCTTATCCTGAGCAGTATTTCTGAGTAATGGTTTCTTTTCCTGAAATCGTTCTTTTGTTCCATTGTGTGAAGCACTTTGTAATACAGTTTTAGAAAAGTTCTTTGAAAATGAATATCATTAAAGCTCAATTGTTATGACTGTATTTGGGGTTGCAGGTGGGGCTGCCCGGTCCTTTTGGGTGCCATTTGTGGAATTTGCTAATGCAGCCCCACGACCACCATGAACAACACTTTTTAATCTAACATAGTGCACAAAAGTGAGCTCAACCTGGTGCCCTGGTGACCTAAGGGTTAAGGTGCCAGCCATGAACTGCAACGCCCTCCATCAGCTGGGGACCTTTTTTTTTTTACATGTCATTTCCTGTAATTTCTCTAGTTTTGCTAACCAATAAAGAGCACAAAATATGCAAGAAAAACAACTCCAGTTCCAAAAAAGTTTGGACGCTGTGTAAAAGGTTGATAAACTAAGATTTTGATGATTTGCAAATCATGTAAACCCTATATTTAATTTAAAATAGTGTAAAGACATCAAGTGTTGAAACTGAACAATTTTATTGTTTCATGAAATATATATGTTTTAAATTTGGTGGCTGCAACACGTTTCAAAAAAGTTGGGACAGGGACAACAAAGTACTGGTAACGTTGTGTAATGCGAAAAAAAAAAAAATACCTGGAGGAACATCTCCCAACTAATTAGGTTAATTTGCAGCAGGTTGGTAACAAGACTGGGTATAATGAGCATCCAGAGAGACTCAGTCCCTTAGTCCCTCAGAAGGAAAGATGGGAAGAGGGTCGCCACTCTGTGAGAGACTGCACATAATATCATTAAACAATTCAGAGAATCTGGAGAAATCTCTGCACAAAAGGGACAAGGCTGAAAAACAGTACTGGACAGCTGTGATCTGTAGGCCCTCAGGCAGCACCACGCTAAAATCAGACATGACTCTGGAATGGAAATCACTGCATGGTCTCAAATTCACTTCCAAAATCCATTTTCTGTGAACACAGTTGGTTGCACACATCCAGATTTGCAGGGTATCAGTTTGTTTCTAATCATTTGATCACATAAAAATGGTTAAAATGAACACTCCACCAATTTTAATGATCAGTTATGTCATTGTGTAAATTAGCATCCAAACTCTAAAACAGCTATGTGATATTTTGGATAAGCTTTCTAATGTTAAATATTCCTGGTGATGTTGCATTGTGGAGAATTGTCAGGATGTGTCCACCTCTACAGTTTCTTTTAATTTGTCTTGTGCATCCTCATTCTTTATGGCGACTACTTTATGGAGAAATCCTTAAAACATACCATGTAAAAATTTTATCAGCTCAAATATTATAACAAAATTTTGACACAGGTCTCCTTTACAAGGCTGATTAGGTGAAATTGCAAAAACCGTCTTAAGGCTGTTACCAAACCATTTTTGTTGCAAAATAGTGCAAATTATAAAACACATTTCTCATTAAGTATCAAATTGCCTCAAACAATCTGGAGCCTTTCTGGGCTCAGAGTATTGTCTGGAGTTTGTTTGGTAGATTACTCCTTATTTAAGATGATTTGAAAAACTATCTTGATCTGAAGAACTAGCTTTCAGAAATGTTAAGTAAAAAGATAAATAAATCAGCATTTCCTGAGTTGCACCACTTGGTGGCGCTGAGGGGCTGTTTGTGTAGCATCTGGCATCATGCCGGGGGTCAGAGCCACAAACCCTGGGAAAAGCAGTGCTTTGTCCATATAAGGCTGCAATCCATCCGCTTCCCTCTTCCTCCCCAGCTCCCTTCCTCTGTCTTTCTCAGACCTGAGGGATATTTACAGAGAGAGAGCCTCGGCCAGCCTGCCCTTCCTTATTAGGAGCTCAGCTTGTTGTCAGTACTTCTCCCCTGCAGGACAGTGGTCCATCTCCCTGCTCTCAGATGAGACAAACAGATGGATGACTGGTGTTAACTACACTTTAACGTAAATGGACGGGAGCTCAAAAGACAACAGGACTCTTACAGCTTTTACCCAGACGTCTACTGAGCTCTCAAGCAGCATGTTTAACGACACTCGTTTCCATCGTGTCAGTCAAGCCACTGGTGATGTACTGTCCACCTGGGAGCGACTGTAGATTGATGTAACAGTCCAAACATCCTGTAAATACATCTTCTGCAGGCTGTGTGTGAGCCTCGCAGTGTCGCAGCTGTTCCCTTACTCTGTCCGTCTCTCTCTCCACAGTGATGCAGGACATCTGGCTACCAGAGAACAGAACAACTGTACAGAGGGACGATACAAGCACAGTGTGGGTGAAGTGGCAAAAAAGAAACAACCAGCTGATCTCAAATGTCAAAAGTGAACAATGTGATGGCTCCGTTAGTCACTTGTCACATCGGCACTTTTGTGAACAAATTGACGGAGGTGGATCCAAATTCTCAGCATCCACAAAAACGAGCCAGTTGCTACAAACACACTTTTTTATTAGAGTGCAGAGTTCCATTCAATATATTAGAAAACCAACATGTGAAGAAGAAGGCTACATGGAATTTTACTTCAAAAGGGTATTATTCAAGACTAATATTTATACACAGGTAATATACATAACCATGCTCTCTTGCAAGAGAGGAATTGACAATGAAAAACTATGAAAATAATATCTTTATCAATGGTAATAATTAAAACCATTCATAGCATAATAGGCTTCGACAGAACAGCACTTTCTATAATTGTGCAATGACCTTTGACCTTCAGCTATGGTTAACATCTCCCTCCACCTGCTAAGAAGAAGAAGAAGGTGCTGCTCTGAAATAAGTGTGTCTGTCTGGAGGACGGGCAAAGCCTCGCAGATCTTTTCTTGCTTTGCAGAGAGTAAAGTGCTGCGGTCGACTGACCTGGTTCTGCGGTCATCTTTTAAGAGCACGGAGTGTGTCTGTGGTCACAAACATAAAAATGTACGTGGGGAAGTGCATAGGTGGAGAGGTAGGTGGGTTCAAACACTTGCACGTGGAAACAAAACAACCCAACAGAGCTTCATGGACTCCCCCCTCCCATTGTCAGGACAATGAATGTAAAAGACCAATTTCAGAGCAGGGTTTTTAAAAGAACTACAACAAAACCTTTACTGTCTGACAACACCTAACATTTGAACTGTGAGTGGGGTAAATTCGTGAATGTGTGACGTGAGTGTGTTCACAAAAAAAATAAATACTAAAGTGGGAGCTTTAAGGCCCAAGCTGCCTCGTGTGCTCGTAGAATGTGCATCAAGGAAGTATGTGATGCACGCATTGGAATGTGTGCGCATATTGTGTGTTCCCCTGATGCACGGTCTTAGTAGATGTCGTGTTTAGTGTGTTGCACCAGCCGTGAGCATTCTGGCTGTTGTCAAGTCTCAAACTGCTACTGTGGGAGGCTCTGACCATAGCCCTTCATGCCATAGGTCTTCCTGTGACAAATGGGCATTAAAAGGCACTCGAAAGCCACTCCAGCTGTTCACAGAGAGGCATCACAATCCAAGTCAAGCTGTGGCGTTCGTGTACGTAGGAGATTCTGCTGCTTCTCTCCCCCTCTCGCTCGCTCGCTCTTTGGCACCGGGAGGAATGTGTGGAAGGAGGGAGGGATGGATGGATGGAGGGAAGGAGGGAGGGGGTTCCCTGCTCTTCGTGTCTCTCTCTCTCTCTCTCTGTCTATTTGGAGAGTTTGCTGATGACACGGATCAGTGCTCCATTTTCATCTTTAAGACGCTGGTTGTCTGCTCTCAGGTCAACCAGGACCTGGTGGTCAAAAAAAGAGCTGACATTAAAAACAGAGCAAAATATAAAACCAGTCCTTATTATTTTGAAGGCCTAATTAAAAATTGGGCCAGGTCACCAGCAGCAACTCAAATCCTGCAACTGAAGTTATCTTTAGATGGAGCCAGGCTAGCTGTTTCCACTTGTTTCCATTCTTTATGCTAGGCTAAGCTAACTGGCTGCTGGCAGTAGATATATACCACATATATTATAAACACCATACAGACATGAGAGTATGATCGATCTTCTCATCTGACTCTTGGCAAGAAATCAATTAAGAATATTTCCCATAATTTTGAACTATTCCTTTAAATAAATTAAGGACTCCGATCTTCACTTATTCATTCTGCATTACCGGAAATGTCAACTCATGAATGAGCCATTGTGTCATTTCACAAAACAATTTAAACACAGAGATCAGATGGGTAAATAATACCTGTTTGAGGTAGTTGTTAGGTAGGCAAATCGAGATATCCATTCATTTGAAAAAAAACAACCAAATGAGTTCATCACATGTAAGAGAATATCACACCGCCTCCTTACACAGGTTGAAAGAGGGTGTACTGTATAAAACAGCTCTACAGTATACTTACACAACACCGCTGGCCTGCACAAGCTAAAGCCAAGCTAATCAAGCAGAAGCATGCAAAGTGTCTGTGGCCATGATAAGAACGTCACCTCACCTTTAGCTCCTCCTCCAGCTCTGCCATTCGCCGTTCCAACATCCTCCGGTCCTGATGCCAGGGAGACGTGGGGGAGGAAGTGATGTAGAGAAGAAGAAGAAGAAGAAGAAGAAGAGGCCACAAAAGGTGAGTGAAAACAGGTGAGAAGGTGGATCAAGTGAGGGGAGGAGAGGAGAGAGCATCAACAGACAGCAGGGGTGGCAGTGGTGAGGCAGTTGAAGCTACAACAACAACAACAACAACAGGTAACACCATCAGGAGGGATGCATTACCTTCCTCTCCAGCTCCAGCAGGGCTGAACAGTCAGTGAGGCGCTCCTGTCTCTGTTGGACACAACAAATCAATAACATTAACATCATCGTGAGACAGTAGATTTATACGATCATTAGAAGGCCTGGGTGCAAAAAGACATTCTAAATATACACACATATACATAAGTTGTATCCTGCAAAATATTGATATGCCTGTCTCTCTCTGCTAACTTGTATTTCCAGTAGTTTTCATCTGAAATAAAAAACGTGTTAGTTTCTTCTTGCAAGTCTGGCTTTAATCTCTCTTGAGTCAGCTGCATTGAAGACATCATTTGACTAAGAGTGAGTGGAATAAAACAACCAGCAGGAAACGAAAAACACAGCTGTGTTCAAAATCAGTCACTGTTCACAACACATTACACAGTGAATTCTACTTACAATCTGAACACAAATCAGGTCATTCTTTCATCTGAAAGCTGTCTAAGTGGGCCTTTTTCTGCACATTGCATTATGGTTGTTACAGACATTTTCTTATGATGTATACATTGTGAGGTAATTTAGGGTATAAATAGGGAATAATAGTTCCCTATAGACATCACAGAAAGGCTCAACACACTATACAGTGAATAGTGAATGATGTTTCCTGCTGAGGTACAACGTGTTTACTTTTTGTTTTCCTTTTGCGATAAAAACCCTGAAATGTTTATGTGACATCTTTAATCACGGCGCAACAGGAGCACAAGTAGGCGAGTCATTTCGTCAATGAACTGACTCAGTCGTGTCCGATACACAACTATATTTTGTTGACATTAGCCACCATAAGCCAGACTAAGTGAGGCGGTAGAGGATTTCACATCGCTTTCCAAACAGAGAAAAAAAACACAGAGAAAGATGGAAACATAACAAACATCATGTTTCCATCTTCAAAAATAGCATCATATAGTAAAATGTTAGAAGGTTTGAGTAGTATTAAGTGATCGACACCAGAACTGAAAGCAGAAACAGGAAGTCCAAGAAAACAAGATGCTTCCTTTAGTGTTTGCATGGGGACATTTACAAGAAGAGTTTGTGTGTCTGTGACGTCACCTGTGTGGCCTTTTCCAGGTCCACCCTGGTCTGACTGACAATCCTTTGGGTGTCCTGCAGCTGAGACTGGAGCTGACTGTTTTCTCTGGAGACCTCCTCGAACAACTGACACACACATACAGCAGTAAATAACTAGGACAAACAAGGCATAGAAACTTTGTGACCTCAATATCAGTCCTGTCTGCTGACCTTCTTAAAATCCTTGGTCTCGGAGCCTCCTCCCTGGGTACAGTCGTTACAGGATATGTCGGACCTGAGTAGACGAGCAGAGGTCAGAGATACAGCTATCACAGAGGCTGTGCTGACTGAATGAAAAAAGAGGGTAAATCAAACAGGTCAAAGGCTGAATTCATACCTGGAACTCAAGTGTCGGCCTGTCTGTAAACAGAGAAGACAAGCAAACAAGTTATGGCCAGGGTCTTAGGTTATAGTCCACTGAGACAGCAAACAAATACAAACACACACCTGTGGATCCAGCCCACCGCCTGAGAACTCTTCCTCTCCACTGGGTTCATTGTCATCACTCTGCAGATGACACAGACGCAGTCTTATAAAACACTTTGTTCATTGTTACATTTTATCCTGAATTTGTCTTTTCATGTTAGCGTGGTTTGCCATCCATCCAGATAAAGAGACGTTTGCAGCGTTTACCTCCCCAGGCCTCTGTGCCTTCCTTCTGGCCCGAACTTGTCTCCTTTCCCTGCGCTCCCTAGCCCATCGCTCTGTCTCGCTCTCCCCTGTGCTGGCCTCAACATCTGGAACGAAGCCAGTTTAAGAGCAAATCAAATATTTCAACTAGCGCTACATCGTCAAGCTCTAGTTCTGGTTCTGTTGCAAAATGAAAGTGGTGATGGGTACCTCTCTTGTCAGATATCTGAGGCCGTGGAGTACCAGTGGGCTGCGTGAGGCCCAGCAGGTCAGACTTCTGCAGACTGGCAATGCGAGACCTCCAGCTCACTTCCTGTAAACACAGTATCCCCTGGTATGTGACGTCACATGACATTATATAAGCACAGTCAACGCAGGCCTATAACTCTGAAATATGGTTCTCACCCCTTCCTCTCCCTTCTTCGCTTTTGCTTCCTTCTCTTTCTCCTTCTCTTCCTCCTCCTTCTTTTCTCTGCCTTTGTTGTCCGTCTTCATCGTCTTCTCTGCCTCCTGCAGATCCGTTAGCGTCACCCCCTTGGAACAAAGAACAGAAAATGCCGTCTCATGTACTGGACCGATACACAGTACTTTGTAAGTTCATAAACTAGAACCTGCAGTGAACATGCAAGCTGGTACCTGAGTGGAGCGGCGGGACTGCCGTGCGTGTCTGGAGCGAGCCTTCCTCTGTGCCTCCGCCTCCTCATCCCGCACTGGTGTCAGATAAGACCTACACAAATCACACACTTTTAGATTCAATGCAGCACCATCTGTCCCCAAATGTGCAAACATCAGCCATTTGCCATCCACACACAAACAGAAGCCTCAACTCACTTGCGCCTCTGCTTGGTCTCTTGTTCGCCTGTGGTGGCGCTTCGAGAGTTGGAGGTGGTGACGGCAGACTGATCCTTCTTTTCGGTCTGTTCCTGAGGAAGTCTTCAGGAGAAAGATGAGAGTGTGACCATCAGATCTTTCAAATTAGTGAGGAAAAAGAATTGCATAATGAGTACAAAATGAAGCACCTCTGTGCCAAGACACTATTAAGGCGGCTGAGTCCAGCAGAGCTTGTTCCTGTACTAGCTGAGGTCACGGTGGGGTCATCCAGTCTCTTTCCATAAGATGAGCTAGAAAGACAAAGCCCGTTGGAAACACAAAGGCATCTTTCACAGCCACACACACACACATTAGTATTCACTGCTGGGGGAATGTAATAAGCTGTGACACAGCAAAAACAATCACACACAAACAGAGGAGCAAACAAATACAAGATGTGCAGTGAGCAGCATGACTGACCTGTGAAGCAAAGAGGGGGTGGAACTAGTGAGATCATTCCCTGATTGACTATGAAGGCGCCGGGTGTAAGAGGAGCTACGACTTAGCCAACTGAGAGAGAGACAGGGTGACAAGGGCACATATGCGGTGACTCAGAAAAACAGATTCTGGTTTCACAAGCGCAGACGCACATGAGAGCGCAGGCCCACCTGTTGGAGTTGTCAGGGCTGCTGTCTGGAATACTGAAGAGCCTCCGCGTCGGGATGGGCGGTACCCGAGCGAGCCTCGGCTCCTGAGAACGAAGGGTGAGATCAGTTATTTTATGTGACTCAGCAAACGGAAGCCTCTGAAAGAAGCTTTTCTTTCAAGTCACGTTACATTTATTAAAGAACAACTGGTTTCACAGGCGCGTGAATCCTCGAATCATGTGTGCGCCCTGTGGTGTGTACCTTGGTGTCAGCCTCGGAGCTGAGGCGGGGGCTCGAGGCGGAGCGGGTCATGCCCAGGCTGGTCTCCGGAGGTCTGCTGGGGTCCTGGCTGGAGTCGGACAGTCCAGCCGAGCCCAGAGTCACCGAGCTGCCTGCCTTCCTCAGAGACGTTCTCCAGGAGCCCGGGGCCTCGGTGGTTGGTGGCTTGCTTGTGTCCTGCTATGGATCCGGTAAAGTCATCATCTTTATTGTTTACTATTGTTGACACTTGATGTTCTGTACATAATATCTCTGCATATTTTACCTTTTTCACTTGGCTTGCAGCAGTACTCGCTGACATGGAGGTAGGAGGCAGGCTGGTGGCGTTGCGTTTGTTGTTCAAGTTGTTTATGATCTCTCGGTTTTTTGCTTTCTCTGCAACCGTGCAGAGGTCGCACATTAATAAATCACTTGTAAAATCATAAATAAAGTGATAAATCCCACCTGATAAAACATCTTAAATACAACCAGCTTCTCTCACCGGATTCTGCGTCGCTCTCTGATTCGCTGTCCTCCTCCGAGCTGGAGCTGCTGGAGGTCTTCCCCTGGCCCTGAGACTGGCTCTGTCCCGTCTGGCCTTCCTCTTCCTCATCTTCAGCCGGGCTGCTCGGCAGGGCCGGGGGCGGGTGCTTCTCGCGCTCGTGGAGGCAGATCTTCTCCTTGCTGCTCATACGAGAGATAGAAGTCCTGCAGGGGCGGGGCCAAGGTGGGGTGGAACAACAGGTGGCATGCAGGGAGCTTGATCAGTGAGGGCAATCATTCCACGTGCAGCCAATTAGAGCGAGCATGCAACACGTCAGCGGGTGGAACGGTGGGTCACTTTCTGTGATGCCATGTGTAGCATTGCTGCCTTATCACTGGATGTTACTTTGACCTGCAGCTTTTTACCTGATTGTTTATCTCAGACTGTATCTCAAAATGTTTTATGGTCTTTCCTCAATGTGTGATAATGCAAACTTTGCTCCAACCCACATGGATAAAATAGCACAAGAGAATCCACACAAATGACAAAACAATGTGTGTCCCAACCACATACTAGATACTAATGAGTTACATAATTATATTATGTACTAAGTAGGCTTTTAGTATGCAAGAAATTAACTTATATTGTGCTTAAAGTTATGGCGATATAAATGTGTCAACCACCACAGAATTAACCATTATTACAGAGTTAACTATTACTATGTCATCTCTGGGTCTATTGTGGGCAATATTATGTTGTCAGCCTAAGTGAGCATGTGTATAAGTATCTTGATCAGTTCTTTAACTAGCTAGATTAGTCAGAAACAAATATTACTGTCTTGTTATTTTAACTGCAAACAGTTTTCTAATGGATTGTTCTGATCACTGCGCTTTCAAAAGAAATCTTAGTTTACATATCAATTTATTTTAGCTTTTAAAGTAATGCAATGTTTTATTTCATTACTTTATTTTTTTACTTTCAGAATGTCACACGTTTATTATTTCTCTCCCTCTCTGTTGCAGTGAAGGGCAAAATCATCCCTTAGAACAACACTGAATTTAAGTTGGCATGTTGGCATTTTATAATATACTATATTTTTTCCATTTCTCCAATGTTCACACATTACTTAACGAAAATAGTCAGAGTCAGTATTTAGTATGAACCTGGGACACAGACTGTTGCTGACTGCTACATCTACCCACTGTAATGTCAGTGGATAGAAGTAGTGTCATTGAAAGCAGGGCTGGGACTCACACCTGCATGCAAACTGGTTCTGGGATTACTGGGATTCAGCTAAGGAACAGCATAGCGTGTACCCATGTATACACACACACACACATAAAAACATGCCCACACACCTACACATTGGCACTGACCTGCGCGTGCGAACTGGTACCATGGAGATTTGCGGGCTGGTCTCAATAACAGGAGTCTGTTTCTCTTTCTCGCTGCGTAGCTGAAGAGGAATATAAACACACATAAACACAGGGAACATTTGCCGCTGTAACGCTATCAATCATCTCAGGTTCATCTAACTGAGTGAGAAGGCTGTGTGAAGGCAGACTCACAGCGTTCTGCTTCTTCTGCAGCTCCTCCAGAGTGTCTGCGAGGTTCTCATCCGCAACGTCTAGAGGTGTTTGGCCCTACAAGGACATTGCCGGTGCATCGTCAGTTAAGGCATAAGTGATACAAGAGTTCACGTGGAGTAAAAAGGTTGCTCGTCTTGCACTCACCACGTTGTTGATGGCACCCATATCGCACATGTGGTCAGCGAGCAGGGTGCACACCTCCTCCTGCCCCCAGTGGGCTGCTGCATGCAGAGGCGTCCACCCATCTGTGTCCCTGCTGTCCACATCCACCCCACACTGCAACAGCACCCTGAGCCAGGACAGGAGGAGGGGAGGGAAACAAACAAAAGGGGGAGAAGATGAGGAACATGCAGGAGAGGAGAGTTTGACTTGTTGTGAAACCATAACAAGACAAACACTAACAAGCTGTCATTGCTCTTGTGTGTGAACTGATTCTTACTTCAGGACTTCGATGTAGCCTTTGGCAGCGGCGACGTGCAGAGCAGTTGCTTTGGTATTGGGGTGAGGTGTGAGGGTGCCGCCTCCTGCCAGCACAGCCATGGCGTCCTGGAGCATGATCCTCTCCTCCTCCTTTCTGGCCTTGTCCACGTCTATTCCTGTGAGACACACGTGAGTTAACAGGAGCAGTTGAAAACACAGTCTCACACACACACAAATCAAAATAACTGAAGAAAAAAAAATGTGTCAATCTAATATGTAACCTAATAATCTAACATATAAGTGTAAACTGCAGACAAAACTGCATTTATCTTATTTTTGTCATCTGCGATTTCAGTTGCATGATGGATCTCGAAAATGTGTGTATTTGACAGTGATAAATATTTAAGCCTGGAGCCTCGGTACACTTCAGTACTATGAAGGTCACAGAACATTTGGTTCACAGTGACTCTGTCCTCATTTCTTTGTCTATTTTTGTCCACTCTGAGCGAGACGTGTGTTTTAAATGCAACCACTTGTAAAAACAGGGCAAAAATACAAGGCAAGTTTTGGAGCTATACATTTATGAGAATTATTTTACAATTTTCATGTCTGGTTTTTCGCTGCAAGTACCCAGGCTTTGTATGGTTAAATTGATTTAGACTGTTAAAATTAAAACAGAGTTGTTGAAAACCCTCTTTCAAATCACATGGAGTACACAGTAAGGTAACTAAAATCACCAAATCATCTACATTGCTATTTCAAACATCAACAGCTTCTGTAAAACAAACTTGTAAGTTATGATCTGATACGTCACATAAGGACATACTGTGTGTTTTAAAGGCACCCTATGTATCCTGTACTCATCAGTAAAATCAGTAATGTTGCATAAATTTAATTTGGCATCATTACTTAATATACTGAAACTATTGGTTCCACAATGAAAAGTCTCAAAGCACTGATATACCGGCAATCACTAGCATCACTTCAAGTAGTTAAAATGTAAGATAGAAATGCCAGAATATAGTAAAATTAATTGTGCTTATGACAATGCCAATAAGCCAAAGGTGGCCAAGTAGCTTCTACTGGTCAAACATTACGAACCCAAAGATATTTACATTTATGATAGAAAACAGAAAAAGCAGAAAATTGTTTCAGCACTTATAATTCTAATTAGTAAATGTGGTTGATATGCAGCAAAATTAGCATTTTAATGTTGCTCATGCAGCTTCGACTGCTTTTAAATTCTCACATTAGCCTTGAACACGATGCTAACATAAACATGTTCCACGTTGTAATTGTCATGTACTTAATTATTACAAGCCAGATGCCAAAAAAGTTGGCACGCCGTATAAAATGTAAATAAACCCTGAATGCAGTCATTTTCAAACTAGCTGTGTTTATCAACAACAGATTTGCAAAGTGTTCCTGAGCTCATGTGGTACTATACTTTATACAATTACAATTCACAAGTGCTGAACCTTGACCCATCCTCACTTGTGATTGACTGAGTCTTTCCAGGATGAACCTTTCGTACCCCATCATGATACTATCACCTGTTACCAATGAAGCTGTTTACCTGTCGAATGATCCAAACAGGTGTTTTTGGATGAGTCCAAAACTTTCACAGCCATTTGTTAATGTCAGTGCAGAGTGAATCCTCACCTTGTTTTTTGATTTCAGCTTTCAGCAGTCTCTCCATTGCGTCCTCTGTGGCCACGTCCAGAGGAAGTTCTCCTTCGCTGTTCACTGCCCCGACATGAGCGCCGTGCTCTATCAGGTATCTTTAAAAAGAAAAATACAATTAACATCTCAAATACAGTATATTACCTATAAGTGTAATTAAAATTAGTATAATGTGTATTACCTGATATTGCTTTGTTTATTACAATAGCTTCCTCTGAAGTGACTATAATGCAATGTTGGCCTCGACTTTGTAAATACTCAGAACCATTAAATGTTACTGGCAGTGATGCGACAGTGTCAACACTCACTTAGCTATCTGGATGAAGCCGCAGGAGGCTGCAGCGTGCAGAGGAGTCCAGCCCTCGTTGTCCCCTCTGTTGACGTCACTCCCACTCTCCACCAGAAACTGCACCATCTCAGCATTTTCATCAATGCAGGCCTGCCAGAGGACACACAGCCACATGATGGATTGCTACACAACTGTTTATTGTTTGTCATTTATCATAAGAATCCCTACTACGCACACTAAAAAATGGAAACCAGACAGCACACGTCAGTCAGGCCAGTTGTGGTATAGCGGAGAACGTCTTTGGCCCACTTCATTTTGGTTTGTTGTGAAAAGCAAAACTGCAGTCACTTCCAAAATCTATTAAATTCAGCTAAAGCACTGGGGCTAAAACAATGACTACTGTGTCTACTTGTTGTAATAACGTGCTGTTAAGTGGGCTGCTAAAAGCCCTCAAGTACTTTCCAAAACAGTCACTTTGTGGCATGAGTGAAACAGCGAATCTATTTAGCTGCTTTTCCTGAGGCGAGGTCTAGCTCAGATCCCAATGTGATCCAACACAAGTCCCAAGATGAATCTCACGAGGACCTCATGCTATTATGATATGTTGCTTTAATTTCAGCTAATATTTATGGGAAAAAACCTTAGAGGGTCAGATCTGTGTATGCGCTTGTTTTTTTGATACTGCAAAAATGCTCTGATTACTGACTCTTTAAATCCATTCTTAAAACAAGTCAAAAAACTTGCCAGTAAATACAAACATATTTCAATAGTTTACTAGAAATAATTGTTTATCTTGAAAAAAGACAGAAGGAGGCAGATCTCTGTACTGGTATAAAATAAAATAGGATATTCCTTTATTTGTCCCTCAGTGGGAAAATTCACTAGTATCATTCTAAATCTGGATGTACAAGAAGAAGATGAAGAAGATGGCAAAAAAATATATATATAAAGGTCTGGCCAGGCGCTATAATCTATAATCTGTTGATGTTCTTTTCAAATAATCAACTGATCATTTACTCTTTTTAAAATGACAGAAACAAAGTGAATGTGAAAAAAAAAAAAAAACAAGCCAATCTTTTTTTCATATTCTCATTTTACCACTGTGCTTCATGTATCATCTCATACATGTGACACAACTTAAACGCTGAACATATTTATATGTTGGAGGTCATCTCTAACAGCTGATGATGCGACATCTCCCCAGAACAAGAGCGCACCCCCTCCTCCATCCATTCATGATCACCTCAGGCTGTGGTAGCAGCAAGTGTCTGTAGCTGCACAGAATCCTGTCCATCAGGCCGTCTTAAGCCACCTACTGTAAGAGGCTTTGCTTTTGGGTTAAATCAACTAATCACAAAGCTGCTACGAGTCTCTGCACTCGGTCATAATATAATTAGTCTGGGAGGAGGGTCGAAATAACAGACGTGGTTGTTTTAAGACCCCGAGATGAGGCTCGTAGTACAAAGCGGAGGCAGAGCCTTGCAAGTCAAAAGCAGCGTTCACTGGCAGCAGAAGGGGGAGCCCTCCGAACAAGTGGGTGCTCCAAACCGAATGAATGAACAGAGGGCACTTCTTGCACCCTGCGTGTTACGAGGGTGCACACACAGAGCCTCCCTGCAGACTCCTTCGCTGGGTCATCAAGTGACTCATTGTGAAAATCGCCTTTGACAACAGCAGCTTGTGCTGTTTGAGGAATGTTTTCCATTTCTTCATCCGAAATCCCTAAAGTCCCCACCATGGGGAATTGGCAAAAGGAAGGAGAAAGAGAGACGGGGAGAAGAGGAGGAGGAGGCAGGGGACAAAGGAGAGGGAAAGCGTAGTGGAGAAGACAGAAAGGCTTTGGATGGAGAGGACGGAAAGTTTGGAGAGTGTGGGCCTATATTTAATTCTGGTTGCCAGGCACCCGATGAGCAACAGGGGAGAAAGGGATGGAGGGCAGGAGAGGGACCACACTGGGTGACGGTCCCACATGTGGCTCGACGGAGGAGGGCACATTCACCCAACATCCGGGCAGGAACGTGCTCACTTGTAACCCTTTTCTCACTGGACAAAAAAACCCCAGACTCTGAGAACAACATGCAACGGCGACATCGTCCAGTTGATGTTAAATTTGAAAGAGAGACTGAATAGAAAAAGATATAAGAAAGTAACATAACATTGTCACTGGCCCCCACACTGCTTCCTACTGTTCCCTGTTTTCTGGTGTTGTGTTCAAGTCTTTTCTCGCATGGAACCTAAGTGCTAACCCCCATAGTTGGGGTTAAGACTTATGGTTAGTTGTAGCAGAGATTAGTGGTTAGGGTCGTCTCAGAGGACAACTGGTTGGGATCAAGTTTAAGGTTGGATGCAGGTTAAAATAAGGGGGAAACAGATTTCAACACAACACCGGTGTATTTATGACGTCAAACGTAACACAAAAGAAAAAAAGAGCAGAAAAGCAGACTCATTTAACGGCAATTTAAGAGCTGTACCAGACACATATACAAGTTAATGTTGGTGTAAAAATTATACTTATACGAACTGTCATGGGTAGGAATTCAAATCCCTGCTACATTAGGGGGAAAACACCAATCATCTCACAGCATGACATCACTAGCGTCGGGGAAGCCACTCTAAAAGTTTTACAAGCTAGCAAATACTTCACACTGGGAGCTGAACTACAGCAAAGCTACCGAAGGCAGAAATCCAGTTTGGGTAAGCAACTGAGAAAAGGTATTTTAAACTACCTTGCAATAAAACAACATTGTGCATGAATGTACGGAATAAATCTCCTCTCTGTATATAACACTACAATGCATCTAACTTATGTAAACTTTGCTACATTAACGAGCAGTCAATGTTCATACACTTATGTGTTCTCAGATTTGTTTGACGCCTTTGCAGCACAGAGTGTATTTGCTCTTGGTTTGTGCAGCTCACAAGTAAAAACATATTACATTTTGTTTGGCGGAGTGTCGTGTATTTGCTTAAGTGTGGCCATGTGATTCTTGCCTCTGGCTTTATCCACGATGACGCTGTGAATGTGTGAGCACCAAGCGACGCCCGCCCTTTTAACACGTGCGCTACATAAAGGTCAAGCGTGTGATGGTGGCTGCCTGATGAATGCACTGCCTGGACATGTCTTTATAGGTCAGGATGAGAGGGAAAGGGGAGGGCTGGTGAAAAGGGGGTTCAACTACAGTCGAGAATGAGAATAAAATGAAAGAAGAAATTGTTCCTTTTATGGCCCAAAATTGTTTGTAGTTTCAGTAGTTGGCTGCAAAATAGCAAAATAGTAATTTACTTTAAACATTACGCAAATGGAGTTGAACTACCAGCAAGCTACTGCAGAATGTAGTTTAGATTACTAGTTTAATTACATGTGGTTTACTGCTCCTGAACACACAGGCCAGAAGAACGACATCTTAGCTCAAGTGTCACTTTCTCCAATGACTTCATCTTGTGTCCTGCTGCATCATCAATCATCCTCTGAGGACAATTCAATGATTGATTGGTTATTTTGAAGACACAACAAAAAGTGGTCCACATAAGAACACACACACACACACACACACACACACACACACACACATAATACAATCCCACTCCAGGGGCCATGACAAAAGCACCACATATATGATGCTGACTAGCTCCAAGTCAAAGCCACCAGACTGTGAGTTCACCTTATAGGAAGAGACAGCAATGTGTTTATGACAAGCGGTATCATAAAAGCAGAGGAAATACTGGATCACCGAGGGCCTGTGTGACAGTGATGGTGTCCAGACGGCTCCTCTGTGTTATGACTGAAGTGGATGGAGGGAGGGACCTTCAGGCTGAGCTGCATTAAGACCTGAACATGCTCAGATGAATTGCAACCACTTTGGAACATGCAAAAAGCAATAAGACTCCAAATGCTTTTTTTTTTTTTTTTTCTTAAACTGCAGCTTAAATCATCCTCTTATGATTAGATGATAATAGAAGTGGTCTGGTAGTTTTCACCAATAAGCTCTTGCTTTTGGAAAAACCTACTGAAGACCTGTTGATCAGATGATGAAAAACTCTGAGTTCAATGAGCCACTGTTTTACTGAGACACAAGCAAACAAGTCAGAGCTTAACAATGTCCCAAAAGGCTCTGAGGTGATTTTCACTGACCGCTGCTCACTGATCTCATGTCTTTATATTATAGGACAGAAAATAAACCTATGAGTTAGCAAAGACAACAAGCTAATAAAATAACTGTGTCTACAAAGGCCAGAAAAGCTCCAGCTCCAAATCAGGAGATGATCAAGTGATGAGTTCACGTTCAGATGTTGTTGCCACGTTGAAAGTCTGGATTAATGTTAAATGTAGTTTTTAGTCAAAGCTTCTTCGCTCGGGATCATTAAGTTACCGGATAACCGTTGATCCGCTAGTTGAGCGACTGTTAGCATCAACTTTGCTATGAACACATTAAAGCTTCTGTTAGTACTTGTTGAGTGATGTTAACTTTCCGACCTGATGAAGCGCTGTCAGTCCGTCTATGTTGGCGTGGTTGATGTCGGCTCCCTGCCGGAGCAGAGCCGCCACCTCCTCCCGGTCCCCGGCGGAGCAGGCGGCCATGAACACGGCTCCCTGGGCGAACCGGACCTTCGCTCTCCGCGACACGGAGCCGCTCGAGCTGCCCCGGGCCTCCGATCCCGTCCGATCCGTCTCCGAGCCCAGCCATCGCTGCAGCTGATCCTGCCGTCTCTGTTTGGCAGCTTCGGACCGGGACTGGTCAGTGGCCGCCATCTTCCCTGGTGTGTTTGGCGTCCCGGACAGATTGAGCTCATCGGACGAGGAGAAGCGGAGCGGAGGGTTTGGACGGAGGCTCCGCCGGGCGCTGCCCCCTGGTGGGCACACACTGGAAACTACAGCGTGAACTTACCGAACTTCTCACTGACTGAGTGGCAGAACTATGCTGCCTTCAGGAGCTTCTCGAAAATTCTGAATTCAGGGGAAGGAACAGTGAGTTTCTTTTAAGTACTGCACTGATATGGTGTTTTTTGTTTTTTTTTCTTTTCAACAGTCTAAAACAAATATAAATATGTCACTTTCTGGTATGATTTAAAAGGCAATGATGAACAAGTTTGTAATAATTTTCTACAAAATTTAGAGTACAGACAAATAACCCTAATAAGTCATTGATAGTATAAATAGAAGTTGTTTATACTTTTTACTATGTTATATTTCATTTTGGTATATTTCCTTCAGGTGACACAAACACTGAAGCATCATTTCAGGACTCAATATATTTTACTTCTAATCGGACTTTTAAATCCTTTTAACAAATGTACTGTTTTCTATGGTGTAATAAGAAAATTTACTCATGAGTTTTGTGTTTTTATCTTGTCTTCTGTGTACTGCTGCATAACTCTTATCCTTGGGGACAAATAAAGTGACTGATTGTCTGATTGTTTTGAACACACTGGTAAATGGTATCAACTATTTTTGCGTAAAATGACCCTATAATTTAGTACAAAATCACCACTGACATCAGAAATTTGAAGATAAGAGTGAAATTTACATAATCAACAAACAGGCTATTATCATGAAGGTCAACATAACATATATTTTATAACAAAAACCCCTACTGAACACAGATTCCGTATTTTCCAATCTAAACATTCAAAAAGGGACTAACATTGAAATACTATTTGAGCGACTGCCGATTTTCCCGACATCACTCGAAGGCGTCGTCATGCATCAATAATGGGCCGCAGTAAAAATCAAAATCTTTGCCATTTCAAAACAAAGTTCAAGAAATGTTTTGTCTTTGTGGCAAACTTGTTTGATTGGACTCGCTGAGTTTATCAAGGACTAAAAGAGCTTTCACAACAGGTCACATCTGACGGGACTGTGATGGCTTTTGTTATGATCAGTGAGCAGGATGACAACATTACTGAGGGGGATTCCCGACATGCGTCTATATTGTTGTCAATACGGTACATTGTTGACTCCAGTAAATCCTCTTTGTTATAATAAAAGTATTTATCATCATCTGTTTTTATTTGAGATATTAAATCAAATTAATAGTTTTGGTTGTTTTAGAGATTAAGATATTATATGAGGCACATTTTAAGGGGGGGGGGGGACTTTTAACAGAAAAAATAGTCATAGATCTTGTAGTGTGTGTGTGTTAGCATTTTAATATATAGTTAAGATAAGATAACGTAAGATAAAATAAGATAATTCTTTATGATCCCCCCTCTGACAGGCCTGGTTTTTTAATTTGCATATGACCTTAAATCCGGTGAAAGGTCATGAATCACTTTTAAAGCAGTGAATTCCAAACATCAAGTGTTGAAATCTACAAAGAGATTAGATAGTTACATAGATGAAACTACATCTTTTCAATGTCTGTTTTTAACAAATTTTCAAAAGATTTTATGAGTAAAATATCATTAGGTAAAATTCAGTATTGGGGAATGTAAATCAAAATGACCCAGGAATTAATTTAATCTTGTCAATTTCCATATTTCACACTGTTTGTGCTAATGCTTTACACTCACAAGTCAACTGTGATTATTTGTCATGTTGCTGTATGGAAGCCTCCCAAGAACTCCTTCAGGCCCCTGATCCAGTGTTTGGTTATGGTTGTGCATGTGTACTGTTCCCTGCTCTGTGTGCACTCTGAGTAATAGCGTTTCTGGGTAATGTGAGAATCATTGTTGTTTAACAGATTTCTGAGTATTCACAGCAATGAGCAAGAACACTTGTAAGCCGTAGTTACTGTCAAACAATACCTGTTTATTTAATGATCGCATAAATATTATTCCCTGCAACACTTTGACAACATGTTAAATTATTTGGCAATTACTTCACTGAACATTAAGGACACAACTTGGGGCTTGATCACACAGCTTCTTGTAGTACACAGTGCAAGAGAAGTATTACAACAGGTAGGTTATTACGTAGAAACTCATCTGATGTCGTACAGTGACATTAGATGACAAAGTGTGATTCAAATTAAGCTGATTCTTTGATGAATAAAAACTAAATCGCATTTCTGGTTTACTGTATATGTATTAAAATGTAAAATTTGTAATAGAGCATCAGAATCACTGTTCAACGAACAGAACGTAGATTTGAACTGAAATCTAAAAGAGCAGAAAATTACGTGTAGTAATTCAAGATAATAGAAACAGGTTTCTAAAATTGGGAAAACAGAGCAACGCAGTTCTGCATTTTTCATATAAATAATTGGAAAGACATGAGACATCAACATTCACACAAACCAAGAAACATAAAGACAAAGTATTTTTTCCCACAATACTGCATTGACGCTTGCATCAAATAAATGGAGTAACTACCTGTCTGTAACAAACAGATTGGTGCATCCAATATTTTCCCTCCTCCAGTCAGTTGCTTCCACTAGAAGTAACTTGGAGCTCATAACCGGATGCACCAGGAACACTGTGCTTAACGACTGGTCTGACTACATTCCACTAAAAACACAAACCCTTGCCTAGTTTTACCACGCTACTTCAAGTGCGCATTTTTGTTTGTAATGTCCTGTAATTCAAGTTTGTGCATGACTGTTTGAAGACATGTGCTAAGTTTAAATGCACTTCTGTAGACATTCTATGTCTATGGGCTTGCCTGATTATACTGTAGCTAAAGACTTATTTCAATGTCAAGTATTAGTCAAACATTTCAACTCCTATGTAAAGGGGTTTATTACAACCATGTTAAAAAAAAGTTGGGACACTTTAAACATAAATAAAACAGAAAGCAACATATTTCAAACAAGGACAGGGGTAACAAAAGACTGTGAAAGTTGTGGACTGATCCATAAGCACTTGTTTGGATCATTCCACAGGTAAACAGGTTCATTGGTAACAGGTGATAGTATCATGATTGGCTATGAAAGGTTCATCCTGGAAAGACTCAGTTGATCACAAGCAAGGATGGAGAGAGGTTCAACACTTTGACAAACACACGATTGTATAAAGGAGATCACTAGATGGGCTCAGGAACACTTCATAAAACCGTTGTCGAGTTTGTTTGCAAATGACTGCATTCTGCTTTATATTTTACACAGTGTCCCAACTTTTTTAGAATCTGGGTTTTAGATTGCAAATGTCTTCCTGGCATCTTAAAAAGATTTATGTAAGCATGTAAACCGATATTAAAACCTGATTGAAATTATTTTAAAATATTCCTGGATCTGGAAAAAGTAGGTCTGAACCTCACTGCTGCAGCATCCGCAGCAGAAACCTGACAGAGACTCTTAGGAGCTGCTGCTGATTTCTCCAGAGTCGGCAGCAGATGGAATATTGAGACAATCTCTGTGCATTATGAGGCCTTCTGGGGAGAGGATGGGTGGAGGACTCTTATCTGGTGACATCGGTTTAGTTTTGAAGGAGCCTTGCAGGTCCATGTTGATACACAGTACTCCAGACAGCAGCTGTCTCTTGTACTGGTCGAGACGCATGAAGACATCCTGGACTGAAGAACTGCTGCCATTCACCCAGGTGGGAAATAGGTTTGTGGAGCTGAACTGGGATGGGAGGGACTGATAGTGGTGCAGCTCCAGCTGACAGGAAAACCTAGAAATAAGAATTAGCGGCATGAAAAAGTGTGAAAGAGCAAACTGTTTCACTTACTGTTAAAATGGCTTTAATCAATATGTTTATAACAATGTATGACATGATAATGTGAACAGCGGAGCATTTGGGAAATTTAAATATTTCACTCAGGAGTTGATAGAGAACAAAAACACAGCTGAAAGAGTGTGAATATTGGATTTATATTTATCGGGTGGCAGAAACACAACTCCAAATAAATTCTAATGTTGCTTCCAGTGGACGTGGAAATAAGCAACTGTTTACTAACAATTTTGACATATCAACTTCAAAGGTGATGACATGTCAATGTTGTGCTCACACTGTGTTTCTGTTTCCATCAATTGACCCAAAAAATCAGTTATTGCAGGTTTAGGCAGGTTGAACTACAGCCATGTTCACATGCAACAACAAGCAGCTACATGGCATTTAATGTATTCTGGAATGACTGGATGTTAAAGGTTACCTTAAAAAAAACAAGTATAACTACTGTCTTTGTGAATATGTAGCAGAAATGTCACTTACCTCGCAGATACATGCTGGGAAATGCTTTTGGAAACCTGACGAAGAACATGCTGTAGGACTTTTAATATCTGCTCTCGAATCCACCCCACATCTTCTTGCACATCTGGCAGCCACTCCAGCAATCTACACAAATAGCATATACAGATGTTATCTCAATGAGCACTGAAGACCAGCATTTTCTACAACGAGGAAGTTTTTGATCGTAAAGACATACAAAAAATTCTATTCTATTCAAAATATCACCATTACTTTTGTTGCATATGTAAGAGCTGGGTAGATACACAGATGTAGCACTGTACTGTAGCACTGCTTCGGGTGAATTAAGGAGGGCATGGGACCAGATGTAATTAAGTCGTACAGTACCTGAGAGTCAGGGACATAGCAGATTCCAGAGGGAGGGTGTAGGGCAGCATCAGGGCTGAGGCCATCCTCACAGGAAGCATGTTGCTGAGCGACTGTACCAGGCTCCTCCTCTCCATGCAGGCCTCAACTAGAGCTGCAGAGGGAGGCAGAGAGGATCACAACCAAAGCCAGTCACAGAATTAACCTGCTGCTAAACAGAAGACACACATTACAACATATACAGCATATTGAATTAAAATTTTCAGTCAAGTGAAAGTAGCCTTTTTAGTAAGCAAATACAGCATTTCTCGCTCACTGAAGAAGTTATGCTCTTTTCCAGTCCATGTTTGGAAAGGAAGATACAATCCAATGGAAAGGGCATCAAAAAAAAAAACTACCCTCAATAGGAGTGATAGCACTGTTCCAATACCAACTAATTTGTATGCATTACCTCAGAGAACTTCCTAAGAGAAGACCATGCATCTTATAGCATTCTGAATTTATAATGTACTTGTCCAACCATCCAGGCAGCCACTGGTTCTGGTTTGGCATAAAAAACAACTTGGAAAATCTGGATACTTGCTTGAGTTACTCTGGGATGAATTATCTTATTCACCCTAAGAGGATCATCTACAACTTTTTATCTATTCTTTAAGTTTAGAAATGAAGATGTTGAAAACTCTTCAGCAAATGTTTGACTATTTGACTATACTTCAGATTGGCAGTCCATCACATTAAAGATCATATCTGTAATTATTTGTGCTAAAGTCATCTTTTTAAATCAACCTGCTCTTTTAACTGCATTCCTTTGAAAACAATTATCATATGTGCACAAGCAGATATGATGTAAAAATCAAACAAACTCAAACTGAGAGATGAACAGTTCATTATGGGTTTACAAAATTATCCTATTTTCTTAAGATACATAACAATTAAAAACCCATTTGATTATATGAATAATGCATTTCACAAAGCTAAAACAGTGGCTGTTTTTGACATTTTCCTGTTTTCCTTCTTCGTGCATTTCCTTTCATTTGTCCTTCTATAATAAGTTACCTTTGTGCAGGGTGGGTGGAAGGTGCTCGATGAAATGCTCCTCTGTTAAGGAACTGCTGTTAACCATCTCTGCTCCCTCCAACACTTGTGGCTTTTCCTCCTCTTCATCACTTTTACTGTCCTCCTCATTGCCATTATAATCTGCATTTACTTCACCATTAGCTAGCAGGGGCCTGTCTCTGTGAGGCCCATTGAAATTGAGCAAACCTAAAAAACAGAAGCAAATGTGAAATGCGTTTTTTATCTGTGATCAAAGGTGAGGAAATTTCTTAATTAAATAAATCATTCAAGTAGCTTATGATAATCAGCGTACTTGTAAATGTTAATTTTTTGATACCATGTTGTTTATGTGCTTACAAATACCATAAAATAAAAAAATATAATTGCAGTAACAAGTAAGTAAAATTAAGTAAACAACGTGACTACATACTAATATGTTTGGACAAAATATCAACTATGCTTGCTTTACACAGAACATACCATGATATGTAAAAGGTCAGAAAACAAAGTAAACCACTGTTTCTTACCATTCTTCTTCAAAAAGTGCAGAGCATCTTTATATCCCTGCTTACACATGGCCTTCATAACCTGCATGCCAAACAAACACATACATTCATGTCTCATGAATCCAGTGAGTTTACTCTGGTTCATGTAAGCCAATCAATTTATCTGTAGACATGTGCTTGTGTGCGTAAGTATGGATCAGGCTGTAATCAAGTAACCTACCATTGGGTCTGGGGGGAAAAGTGCCCTGGAGACTCTGTAGAGGTTGGTGAGTGTGAACTGGATGCTTGTGTTGGTGAATCTCAGCTCGTGTATGTTGGTGGAGGTGTCTCTGGGGCAGATGTCGCTCTCTCCAGAGAACGGGGACACAGTGATGGTATTTTTCAGCTCATACTGAGGCAGGTTGTCTGAGATTCCCCCGTCCACATATCGCTGAATGATAAAAGATAAATAGTAGTGTCAGAACAGGCAGAATTCCTTCACAATATTGACTGGAAATCCTTTGAAGGCATTGAAGGGTATTTGGCCACAGAGCAATCATCACACGGGATATGATAATAGTGACATCATATCCTGTGTATTGATTAGGGTTTGTTTTTATTGAGGCTGGTGAACTTTTAAACTCGTGTGTCAACAGAGAAGAAGAGAATAACGTCAGCTTTTTGAATTGGAGCCACTGAGGGTAGGAGAGGACAGAACAACCTTAAAGCCTGTGCTAACATGGCCACATCTGGCTCTGCCACTCTCAAAGTTTGATCACAAGCCCTGCATACACACAAGCACATGTAAGCTCTTAGAAGCCATCACAGCGGCCAGAGAGGGAGGGTGGGAGAGCTCGTATTGCACAATAATGTTCACAAGAAAACCTTTGTGCTAGAAACATGTCCAGCAAAAAAAAAAAAAAAAAAACCTTTGGCCTTTAGTGTGAGATCTCTGACAAACACTGGGGCCAGAGGAATTTTATAATCATTGTTTCCACACACGTGCCATTCAGAGCAAACACATTCTTGGGGGAAGGGAGGGCTCTCACGGGGGCAGTTAGAGCTAAAATAAAGCGGCAGAAGTAACAACAACAAAACACAATGAGAGGAAATACAGTACATGGTCCATGCACCTCCACAGCAGCAATACCTAACATGCAGCTCTTAATTTAGAATCTGTGAAAATTATGAAGGTAGTTTATTTTCATTAAATCAATTGTTGGGGTGAGGTCAGTGTACACATAAAGAATAATATTGAATCTACTCACCACTCCTTGCAGTGTTGGGGGAATGAGGCCACAGTACACTGGGATGTAAGCACTGCAGACACATGCCTGGTTAATAAAAGAGATAAAAAAAACATTGCGAATCTTACACTTGGGTGATATTATATTAATATTATATTTGTAGTACATTATAAACCTACATATTACTAGTTACAGTAATGTCATGATATCCCTTGAATGCTTATAAAGGATGTATTATGGTTAAATCAATTTTTTAAGGTAAAAAACCTTACTGTAACTAAGAGAAATAAACAGTTACTGCTTATAATTAAGGTGGCAACTATTATTTTTTATTATCAATTGATCTGCTGATTGTGTTTCCTATTTATTGATTAATTGTTTTGTCTATAAAAAATATCAGAAAATTGTGAAAATATCTAGAAAGAATTTTCCAGAGCCCAAGGTGATGTTTGGTTTTGTCCGACCAAAAATCCAACACACAAAGATATTCAGCATATGACGATGTAAAACACATTTGAAAAGCTTAAATCAACAATCAAATCCACATTACAAATGATCATTTGTCAAAATGTTCTTTGTAAATGACTTCTGAAAGCATCTGTAGGCATCCTCACATTATCAGTATTAAGGTTTGGCTGTTTCCTTCTGATTTCATTAATAATGACCAACTCTAAAATATTGTGAAATATATACTCAGACTCGATGCACACCTGTACCAGCTCCTCCTTGTTGTTGAAGTGTGACACCAGGACATTTTCTCCATCTGTCACTCGGGTAAGAGAGATTCCTAACCGGCCGTTGGCCTGATGGTGGCAATCAGGTGGTAGGGTGCGCCGCAACATGTGACGCACAATCTTCACCAGGTTAAAGGAAGGATGCATGGGTCCGAGGAAGCGCTTCCTCGCCTCTTTGGCAACATCGATGATACTCGCACCAGCCTCTCCTGTGAAGACATAAAACCACTGTTACTGAAAATGACTTGATAAAAAGAAGATCTTGTTTATCCAAAAGAACATTCTAGGGATGGCGATTCATGCACCTGTGAATAATTTCAGCTTCAATTACGTACATTTTGATTAGTTATTGTACTCAATTATATTTGGCCAAGCAACAATTACAGAATAGTCTTCAGTGATTCTGTTATAAAACAATAAAGAGGATATTATCTGCTTATTTTTTCTTAACTCTTTCCCTCCTTGTTATGCAATCTTAAAGATTGCGTCATTGTGAGAAAAAGACAGTTACCCCTTTGAAGAGCACCACTGAACAGGAAAGAGGTCAGCCAGTACAGCACATTCATTTTGAAATAGTTACCATCAGGATGACATAGTAGTCATTTAACAGTAATTTATGTGACTACCAGTGGTGGAAAATAACTAAGTTTTGGTGTACTCCACTTGAGTATTTCTATTTTATGCTACTTCATTATTTTACTCAGGAGGAAATCTTCTTTTACTCCCCTACTCTTATCTGACAGCTGCAGCACGTGCTTTATATATTGCAGATGAACATACAAAGCATGTGCTCAGTTTATGTTTCTGACTATTAATTAACAATAAAACAAATAAATAAATTATGATGTATATGATGAATTAAGCTGCCCTGTCTTGTATAATTTAAATCTGACCCAACTTTAACAGTATTTTAAGACCATATATCAATGTAAAAGGGGTAATTCTGCATAATGAGCACTACCAATACTTGACATTTGGCTGGTAAAACCTGTGTTTACTTTTACTTGTAACAGAGTATGTTTACAGTGTAATCTGACTACTTCTTCCACCACTGAATAAAATGTTGCTTATATGTTGATACAACAAAAATAATAATCCATTATTATTGTACCTAAGGTATATAACCGTATACATGACCTTAACCTTAATATAGAAGGGGTGATTCTGCATAATAAGCACTACCATTACTTGACATTTGGCTGGCAAAACCTGTGTTTACATTTACTTGTAACAGAGTATGTTTACTTTGTAATATGACTACTTCTTCTACCACTGAATAAAATGCTGCTTATATGTTAATAAAACAAAAACAATAATCCATTACAATGATACCTACAGTACATAAGAAGATATTCTTTTTTTCGTCCCTCAGTGGGGAAATTCACTATATAACCTTATATATGACCTTAACCTTAATATAGCAGGGGTGATTCTACATTAAGAAGTGGAAAAGTTGAATTGACCTGTGTTTACATTTACTTGTAATAGAGTATGTTTACAGTGTAATCTGATTACTTCTTCCTCCAATTACTTCAAAAAGCCACATATGTATTTCAACTCAAACAGTTTAGAGTCAATTCAAACTTAATAATCTACTGTCAAGGTCAAAGGCTAAACAGTGTAAATGTTTAAACCCCCATATAAACACGTACCCAGACAGACTCCGGTGACCAGCGCAGTGGCGGTGAGGGCTCCCGCCGACGCTCCGTAGATGTGCCGGGCGTTGTGCACCAGAAACGGAGCCTGTTCCAGGAGGCAGCTGGCGACCCCGACGTGGTAGATACCGAGGAAGCCACAGCCTGCAAACGAGATGTTCCAGGGAGAGTCTAAAGGAAACATACCGGCGACTGTCCGCTGCTTTTTCAAGTCAGATTCAACAGCTGGAGAAGAAATAAAAGTCTGCTGCTCAAGATAAACACTTTATAGTTTGCTTCCTCTTTACATTCTGTCTTCCGGATAACTAACTTTATCTTTAACCGCTGTAACTAATGTGGCTAAATTGACATTGTTTTAAAACACACAAATTTCCTTATGTTCCAACTCAAATTCGTCAGTAAAACAACTAATTGAAAGCAGATGTAAGCTAGTTAAATAGCTTCGTGAGGAACACGGGGAGTTGTTGTTGTTTCACCCACTCGTTCGTTGTGTATTGGGAGGAGGGCGCAGAATGAACCGGCTTGTCCAATCACGAGCGACAAGGTAAAGCAAAGCGACCAATTATAATAGAGACAGCTGATGAAGCGACCAATGGCAGCCCAGGCCGCTGAAACGCCGGTGAAGTCATTGAGCGAACACACTGACAGTTGACATGTTACCCAGTTTGTGTTTGTCCTTTCTAAATTTATCTGTTCGTGTTCACGTTTTTTGTTCATCTCCTAAAAAAACAAATCAAAACGAAACAACAACAACAAAAGTCATATTGACACTTTTTTTTCCGTATTCGGTGTTGCCATGAGGTGGAATGTACGGATTTTTGACTATGCAATATTGGTTATCTTAACCTATTGTTTACAGATCGATTAAAGCAAACCTGCCATAGTGCTCACTAATAGCCGCCTGCTCTTGTTTATCGCTGGTAGTGGTCATTTAAAACGTTACAAACCCTCAGTGCTAGAAAGGCCCTGAACATCAGCTTATGAAGTTAATTTGTGAAATTTCTCTTAACAATCAGGATTTGCACATTTGGCTTGTTTGAAACATCCGAATTACAAAATAGTAAATGGTAGTAGGGTTTCATAAGAAACTGTCATGAAATCACACATCTCTTGCATCTGAAGCACATTCAACAATAACAATAAAACGTTTTTCTGGAACACTTCCTTGAATAAACTATTCGCAGAATTAAGCTACAAATAGTCTATTTTTGTGGGAACAGATCCAGATTTCTGTTCAGAACATGGTTCCTTAGAGAACAGATGCTATTGTGAAACTGTCAGCCAGGGTTCATTGTCTGTCTCTGCTCTATCAAATGTTTATTGACGACAGACAGTCAAAGCTGGCTGAATGCCCTGGGCCCCCAGAAGTCCCAGGTTCACTTTTTTCATAGAAATTTGCACCACTACAGTACAGTATCAACCAAAGCTGGCCTTGGAGGATTATCATTGTGTTCACATGGTGCATAGTCCTAAATAATGTTCCACAAACAAGCTGACACACAGAAAACCTGTGGGCAGGTAGTGTTAAACCAGCACAGGATTAAGTTACTGTTTGGGTGTCTGGGCAAATAATGAAAGTACCATGTCTGCTGTGTATTTGATGAGGACTTGGAGGTGACAGCAGGGTCTACACTTGATGCGCAGGTGGGCAGAGTGGGGGTCAGGGGGCCAAACAGCAACCAAACAGGAAAATAAGGCCATGCTGACAGTAATAGAGCTCTGCTGGGTCAGGAGGGCTAATAACAACAAAAATCATTCAAGGGTATAGAAACTATTTAGAGTAAATAAAAGTTTTGAAACTGTTTTTAAATATTAAAGTTAACACATTGTATTATTGTATAAACACTTTCTATTTTAAAGAAAATGATTAAAATATTGTTTATGTGCAAGGACTCACTTTGATTCAAGTCAGTCTGGCTGAATTCCAAGAAAAGTGACTCAAAAGGTGATACGTGTCTGACCGGATAATGACAGCAGCACTGGGAGGTTTTCTGAGGAGAATTTTGTTTTTGTACCCAAATAGCTCATTGAACTGCTGTGTTCTGTTGGCACAGTGCGTCTGAATCAAACAAATTCTTTTCTACATTAGTAAATAGTTTCCACAACAGAGATGAACTTTTGACATGATTTCTTTCACCAATACCCAGTGCAGTTTGTACTGATGGGTCACAGATGGGTTATGAGACAAAAACAAGATACATTATCCTTTTGAAAAATGATAGTTCAGACAAAAATGATATAGGAAGAAGTCACTTTAAACTCTCTTCAGTACAAAATGCAAAATATCTCTTCCACAGATAACGTTTTAAATATATAAATGTTTGTATTCTTAATCTAAATTTAAATCATGCATTAAAAAATTTTTTTTTCTTTAAAATGCCTTTGAATTTAAATTTGTATTATTAAATCCACTAATGTGTCTGTTCATGATATAAAAAAATAAAAACACAAAAAAAGCAAAACAAGCAACATTACAACTATTGTTCTTGACTTATGGTACAACATAATTTAATTGTTTATGTGCAAACAATTAATATATTGTATATTGTGTGTGTGTCCGTAAAGAAACACCACAATAATAAAGACCGTGGTGGAGTAGAGGAAACAGCGCCGCTCGATGGCCGAGTGGAGCTTGACACACGTTGACACGACCTTTCCGCCTTGAGTTGAAACTTTGGCGGCACCAGCATTGAGGCGCTCGGTTTGGTACCACGACCTACCGGAGAGGCGGGGCTCGCTACTGTTACAATTAATTAGACTCTTCCCGTGGACCGTCGGGTCGGTGGGTGATGTGTGAGAAAACGAACAAGCAACTGATATACGAATCTTTCAAAACATTGTCGGATATAAGGAAGTAAGTAAGCAGAGAAATGGCAGATTGGAGACATGTTATATATGTTAGCTTGTATGACATTAGAAAGGGAAAATGAAGGTAATGTAGCCACAGTGTTCAGTAAATGTGTGATTTTTTAGCTAACTTTCACTTAAATATGATGGGGCTACAACATAGCTGTGGCTAATAGCTAACATTACTGTATCTGTTACAGTAGCTTCACTCAGCAAAGATGTCTGCTATAATATTCCTCGTCGCTTTTCATATTCATTTAGCTCGATCTGGCTTTAATGACAGTTAAAGTGTAAAGTCGCGTCACGAGTAATGTTACAAACACCATGCAGGAAAAACCGAACCAGTATTAGAGTAGTAGGAAAGTGTTAGCTAGCTGTCTGGAGTTATAAACAGTGGCTTCAATGGAGAGAGGCAGCGAGGAAGCTCCTGATGAAGATGACGAGAGAGACGAGGCAGCCGGATGGATTATGAAGCCAGGCAGGTCGGTGGCTGAAGAGGTGGGAGTGACACCTGCATGTAACCCAACATCCAAAGGAGGGCTGCCAGACCCCTCTACGGAACGTTTGGCACTGAGGCTTTGGAGAGGACTTGTGTGTCAGGACGAGGAGAAATCAGAGAGGGAGACTGGACCAACCGTATCAAATGATGTGTTTTCTAATGAGCCAGACAGGGATACTCCTTCTGTGTCCCTCTCCAGCCTCATGGACACCTGTGGTCCTTCCATATCAAGTCTCCCCTCATCTTCCCTCTCCACCCATCATCATCTCAGTTTGTCTTCATCCTTATCTTCCTCTTCCTCTGTCTTGTCTCTGAGTCCACCCTTGCCTCCCTCTGTGGAGCTCTCAGCTGTGTTGACTGATACTAGACTTACCCTGGATGTATACCAAGGAGGAGCAGCTGCACTGCCACTCCTTTGGGGGTCCATCCCAGGACAGCTGAGAGGACTCCAGTACCTGAGACTTGGCTCTGAGAATAAACCAGGCCTGGATGGTGCACTGGATGTCCTACCCCATCTGACAGAGCTGCGCTCACTGGCCATTCGTGGTACTTATTCACTCCTTCATTAATTCATGTGGTATCAGCTGCTTGTTTGTATAGATGGTTAAAATGCTGGCTTCACATTGTTTCATTGTAGTTTTTGTGCTTATCCTCAGCAAAACCTTTACATGCAAAAGTAAATATAGTAAATACTGTATTAATATGTTCTGAATGTCACTAAGTCTTTTTCTTTTCTTTTCTCCAATCTTTCCGCTTCTATCTGTGCTTCTCTTTCTATATCAAGGACACTGTTTTTATGACTCGCAAGGTGACCCGCTGCCTGGCCTCCTCACCACTTTGCCCACATCTTTTTCGTCTCTTTCTCATCTGGTGCACCTGGATCTCTCCTTCAACCAGCTCTCCTGTTTGCCATCCTGCCTTCTCAGCTTGCCTCTGCTGTCCTCTTTGCTCCTCTGTCACAACCACCTCTCAGCTTTGCATCCTGATATAGGCCAGCTGAGCTCCCTCACCTACCTCTCTCTCCTGGGGAACGAGCTGGTCTCTCTTCCCCCGAGTCTGGGTCAGCTGAAAACACTACAGACACTGGATATTTCACATAACCTCCTTCAGGAACTACCTGATGAAATTGGTTCTCTGGAGGAGCTTGTTAAACTGGAATCATCCCACAACAAACTGAAGCAGCTACCAGAGAGCATGGGTAAGGGGGTAAGGGTGAGTGGGTGTGTCAGTGAAAGACCAATTCAGTAATAAAATGGAATTCTCATTTTGTTTAATTGAAGTTCAGTTCATAAATGCAGCCATAAAAAATGTGTAAGACTTGTCTTCTTTCTTGCCCAGGCTCGCTCCTCTCCCTCAGGGAGCTTGTCATCTTCAGCAATGACCTCCGCCTGATCCCACATTGTCTGAACAAACTGCCTCTGCTGAAAATAGATGTGCGTGACAATCCTTTGGGACGACCTCCAACCCCTCCTCCTCTCCCTCCTACACCTGGTGAGCAGAGAAAAAAGGGCTTTAGATTTATTGGTGCTTAAAATATTTTGACTGTCTTGACTTTAGATACAGTGTTTACATTTGCTGTCAGCATGTTTACCCTGCTGCATCACTGCTTTCTTACCAGATCAAGCAGAAACAAAAATTCCGGAGTTGCACCTTGGATTTAATCAGCACAGGTACAGTGTCCCTCTCAGCACAGAAAAATCTTCTCCATCACTTCAGTAATTCTATCAGTTAAGGCCTTTTTGACAAGATTATGAATGAAGATGTCATGCTCCTTTTGCTCCTTAGTTTCTGTGTTTCGTCTGCTGGGTGTCATGTGTTTCTCCCAGGGGGGGCTGAGTTGCTGTTCCCCCCGGGGTGCCTGGTGACAACCAGAAGGCTGGAGTGGGTTGAGAAAAGGCCAGAAAAGAAGTGGGTGCGGCTGGAGGAGCACAACGTCTTACTGAGTCGTCCACTGGAACTTCGTCCTCATGGAATCACATTTCGAAAGGTATAAAAAAAAAGGGTTTATTGAACTTAATTACCACATCTGTGTGACACTGATTTTACACATGAAGATCAGTCATCCTCAGCAGGTGGCAGTGAGCTATGAGCATTCACAGAGCTGTTTTTGCTCAGTGCCTTGTTTGTTTCAGTATTCTCCAAAATGCCAGGGGGTGTACAACAAAATGTTCTGTGAATAAGAAATAAGTCAACAAGTGTTACAGAGGAACTTCACTATCCAACATGGCAACGCGCATTTCCTGGCAACAGTAGTAAACACTGACATATGGCCAATCGTTACATTCCTCCGCCGTAATTACTGTCGCTTACCTTCAAATCAAAATTGTTCGGTTCACTTCACTGTCATTTCTGTCCCTGACCCTAACCCGAATATAACATTCTTAGAGGAAGCAAGAAATCAACAAATGTTTATCAGAAGAACACAGCTGTGTGTACTTCCCTACAGCTCCTGAGGATAGTGCTGAGGATACATTGATCTGTTAATGACCAAAAAAGACGATGCCAGTGATGTGACAGAGTCAGAAACTGTTTCTTCTGTTAAACATACTTCAACTTTGAAATCTTTACAGCCTGTGGAGGTGTGTGTGCCATATCATCGGACAAAAGGAAGGGAGGTGGTGGTGCAGAGGTTTGATGGACGGTCATGGAGCACTCTGCCCACTGTTTTGAGGAGAGGCAGTGAGAGCCATAGCAGTCATCCTGGTGGACGTCCAGCCAGAGTAAAGTATCAAATCTCCCACAGCCAAAGAATTTTCTTACAGTTGTATTTAAGTTTTTTTCTTGGTAGTACAAATTGTAATATTACTGTTGAAAAAAATGACCTCTTGGTGCACCTGTAGCTGGCCTGCTGCGCAGTGCGCCAGTTCTCCTGGTTTATGGCTGTGTCCCGTCCAGTGAAGGACAGTTGCTGTGTTACACCAGCTGGAGCTCTGCTGGTGTCCAGCTCTGACCCTGGAATTAAGCTCCACTTCCCTCCAGACTCCACCGTGCAGACCCGCACTATAACTTTACAGGTAGCCCTACAGTATATGGAAGTTTATATCGGTTTGCCATTGAGGTATCTGTGGTTTGCAAGGCTTTAGTTTGTCTCTCTTCGTGTAGGTACTGCAAGTGTCTGTGTCAGAAGTCCAGGCACTGTGTGGTGATCTTCAGGCCAGCGTCAGCCCTCTCCTCTGCCTCTCCCAGACTCCCAGCACACATTTCCTGCAGCCCATCAAAGTTCAGGTCCCTCTGCCATCTGGAGTCACAGGTACAATATACCATATACTAATACCTTCTTTCTTATACATGTTTATATTAGCATATATTAACATTGTCTAGTGCTTCTGCAGGCCATACAGTTGATATGTCCTGTTTGCATCTGCTACATGGAGATCCCACGGCCCAATCCTGGACTGACATTACATCACAAGTGTCTCTCTATGTCACCCATTTGTATGCCATTTTCTACATTACACATTTCTCCTGGTAAGATTTACTGTATATTCCCATAATATATGTTTTTATATTTGATATATTTACATTGTGTTAATACAGCTCTGTGTGCACCATCACAGGTACTGGCTTTGGTACACCACTCAACGCTGTGTTAGTGGGGTGGTCAGGAAAGTCTATCAAAGGCTAAAACAGTTCAAAGTCCAGTTTCTCATCCTTCAGCGGAAGACTGATCCTTCACAAGTTATTTTACAGTGTTTACCTCACAACATGGTTTGTAATTCTCCTCCTCTCTATGCTGTAAACGTACTTTCATAGAGCTACTTATACCAAGGACAGTCTGTATATCAGTCCTCTTCTCTCAGCCTCTGTGTGTGGCATCTGAGCCTCATCATCGTGTGTGAATGGCAATGTTTATGCTGAGCAGTGGTTGTAATGCTTCCTCCCCAGGTGGACAGCAGAGTGCAGTCTTTGTCAGAGCACTATGACGGACCTCAGCCTTCAGATCTGTGTGACCTGCTGGAAGGAGAGCAGTTCTTCGCAGGCTTTGAGAAGGGCTTAGATATCAGCACAGGTCTGAAGTCCTCTTTGAGGCTCTATCTTACATAAACATTTTTTCTCCTGTTCCCTTTTCTTCCAAGGTCTTATGATGTGCTGTTGCGTAATAATTGTGCTGAAACTGCTATTTGTAAGAAGTCTTGAGATGATTTTTTCCTGTTTTCTCCAGATAGACCAGACTGTGTGGGAGGAAGACTGTGTTTTGTGTTTTACTCCAGCCTGAAGAATATGAAAGAAGTCTACATCTGTCCAGCTCAGGGTCAGAAGGGGCCAGTGAGGGGACAAGTAAGAAAGACATCGTGTTCAACAGATAAGAAAGTGCAGTGACTGGAATAATGATTTCTGCTGTGTGTGTCAATCTCACATGTCCACACTAAATGGCAGTGCAAGGACAGCATGACCCCACTTACGTTATATTAGAACAAACAATAAGTAACAGATTGTACATATAACTCATTGACATACAGCTCTGTACATTCTACACTAAAGGCCCATTTGGACGGCATTTACATTATGGGGGAGGTGGATAATAAAATATTCGCTATACTCGTCTGTAATTTAATCGCTCCGGACAGCATTTTAACCATTGGGAAATTACAGGATGTGGTCCGTAATAGACATGGACCTTCAACAGGAAAAAGATAAAAGAGAAAGCCACAAGTCCCCCCAGGGGGGTGCTGGTGTGTTGAAGGGGAGGCAAAGATACTGCTCGAGGTGAATTTGAGTCAAAAATCGTACCCCTCTTTGAAGTGATAAGTTAGTCAAATCTTAACACAAAGACATGAAACACATAATGATTTAATTCAGAGTCACTTACACTTCCTGAGAATATCATTATCTCCAATATCCCACTTAGAAATCTTAGAAAAGGCAATCAGAACTTGCCTGAGATATATCACATTTTAAGTGTTCTTCAGTAGCAGAAGTAATCCAGTGATAGTTGTCAGTACATCTGCGGGTACATTACAAACAGGAACTGCTAATAGCTCATTCAGCATATTTGTAATGGTGCCAATTTGGCAAAATGTGATCAAATATAGGGTGAAAAAACAGTGCCTAACTACAGCCCCACTCTGGTGAGTTGCAGGATCTTGTTCTCCAGATGACCTTAATCTTTTCAGTAGTGGTACCCAAAATAGGCCTGTGTTGATGTTAGCATGTTAGCAAAAGATTAGCAAACACATTTTGGATTGAATCTATTTTCATGAAAAAGTCAGCAGTTGGAGCTGATTTAAAAGAGATAAGCAGCTAAAAAAATCCACTTTAAAATAGAAGGATGTCACTCTGTACAGGTTTTACATTACAGGAGGACCAGTGAGTTTGCAGAAGAACAATAGGTAATTGTGACTGGACTGCATTACTGGAATGGCTGGTGAATAATTACCCACAGCAGGACAGGATTAAAATCACTGACCAGTGCAGCTAATGTTAAAATGACCCCACCTCCCATAAAGAAATAAATCCAGTTCAGATGGGGCTTTAAGTGACCAGACAGTATGAACTGCTGTACTCTGTAATACGGTCTCAGCCAATCCTGTAAGAATACTGCCTTGGTGGAACAATACAAGTGGAACAATTTTAAATAGTTGGAAACAGTGTCAGAACATGCTGACTCAACTGCATGGTAAATTTTGAGGATGTCCTTAAGGCTATTTTTGTTTGTTCATCCATATACTATGTAAAAGATGTACAAACACATTTTAAAATAATACGTCAAATGAAAAAGTACAGCCTCAAAATATACTACAGAACATTCGGGGTTTCCATGTAACATTCACAATTATACATGAATACTGATATGATTTTTAAAAATCATATTGTGATAATGGCAATATTTCAACTTTTTGACATAATGACGTCCTATTATTACACACCTCCACAGCGAAGGAGTCAGTTCCAAAAAAGGACATGACTACAGATTCAGATGTAAAATAACCCACTGTAATATATAAGAAAGGCAAGAAGACTGTAACAACAAATTGGGGCAGACTTATTTCACCATCTCAAGCAGAAGGACATGGTTGAGTACGAGGAGAGATCAACAGCTATTGTGACTCCTGATCCAATATCATTATCGCAGAAATATTGTGACATTATTTTTGGGCCACATCGCCAACACCTACTGAACATTTTCAATATAAAGTGTACCAGTTCACCTTAGAAATGCTGTTATTATTGTTTGGACAACACCTTGAAAATATGTTCTGTATCTCCATTACAGGTGTCTTTTTATAGAGGGGAGATTCCCAACAATCTGCCAGAGCAAGTGGCGAGAAAGAGGAAAGGACTTGACAGCCAGTGGCTTGCAACTTTACCACTAAGACTTCCTGTAATAATATATAATATTATACAATGTTAGAATATGATTTTAGAATATGCAGCTCTTGGTAAAACTTAGACATGAGGCAAAATATGTGTGTTAGTAGTAGTAGTAAGTAACAAAATACTGTTCTGTTGTAATCTGACCTGAGGGAACCACCACACATATTTATCTCTTCTCTGTTTTTTTTTTTAATAGGCTCTAAACTCAGAAAACAATTTCATCATGGAAGATGTCCAGTATCCACCTCTGAACCTGGGTGACCCTGAGAGCGGCTACCTGACAGAAGCCAACTTGCTGTTCATCTCTCTTCAGATAGGACAGGACTGGCGTGTTATCGGCATCAATCTTGGCTTAAGCTACGAGGAGTTGGATCGCATCCAGTTCAAGAACAAGTAGGAATGATGAGCTCTGCCCTGTTTAGTTAAAATATCTGAATTCAACAATATTTACAGGTCATTGTTTTCATCATTTTGAGATCTAAATACAGTGCAGTTCATTCTCTTCTATGCAACATCAAGAATTTAAGAGGCTAGGAACACATTCATATGAAAGCAGAACTCAGTTATAATAGGAAAAAGAACTATCATAGAACTCCAATGTGATCCCCACCTGATCTGTTTAAACAATATTTTTGTTGAACTGTAAAATGTATTAACCTGCAAGAGAGATTTAGACCAAAATGTACCTGTTTAAAACATCTCAGCATGAGCGAATGATGTAAGCAGTGTGTGCACATGTGTATTAGCACAGCCAAAGCCGCTAAGGGAACAAGATGGAGTGAGATGTAATGTGACTGAAGGAAAACCGCAGTGGGAGAGAAATGGTAGAGAATTTTGATTGTTTTAATCTGCACTGTCAGCCATCACTAAGCCATCTGGGACACTGCAGGAGATTACACACAGACTGATGCTCATCTGTCCCTCCCCCTACTCGTCATGCTCAAAAAACCTCTCATGACGCATCCTGGAGGTGGAGGAAAAATACATTATGTAAATATCATACATACATAGATGGTTTTCTGTCCAAGGTTTTTATATTGGTATTCATTCACTTCAATGATTTATGCAATTCATGGAAGTTGCCCAATAAATACTTTCTAATCAAATGCCACACAAAAATAGGCTGTGTTAATACTTTTTGATATATTTGTTAAAGTACAGTATCTAGATAATGATGTTGTCCTGGAATTGAAGCATGTAGTATAGCTCATGGCCATAGCTGGCAATTTCAACTAAGTAATATAATCTTGTGGTAATGTGAAAACTGCTAATATTTTAAATCAAAATATATATATTATATATATTTCCTTTGATAGATCCCTGCAGCCTATGTAAAATGCCTTGTATATGTTGTGCTGTCCTCACCAGGGACAACCTGGGAGCCTTGGTGCTGGACATGCTGTTCCACTGGGCCCGGGGACAGAGGAATGCAGGACCAGGGGCAGCGTCGAGACTGGCAGCCGCGTTGATTGAGAGTGGCAGGAGGGACCTGGCACATGAGATTGAAGACATTGTCAGTATAGGAAGGAGAAAGTATTCGGAGTCACTGAGGAGAGTAGGTCTGGAAGAAGAGAGCTCCTCCCTCGGTGAAACGCAGCAGTAGATAAACCCACGCTGAGTGCAGATGGCTGACTTACACTTGAGTAACCTGCTTGTTTACATTGTGCTCCGATCATCTCATCCTGCTGTCAAAACAAATGTCCTGGAACTCAACCCCCCCCCACCATCCTGCCTCAATCATGATAACCAACTACCAACCCGTGGCACCTTTCACAAGACCTACAGAACACCACTGAAATGGATGAACTGTATGAAGATGATGACCTGTGCCTTTTTAAAAAACTGTGTTAATCTTCAAAGCAATACTGAGGATGCCCATCTCTGCCAGGAAAAGGAAAAAATAATGAAAACTCATATATGATTAAAAAAAAAAGTCATGAGTCAAATTATGAGATACAAAGTCATAGCTTTAACTAAGTGAAATTTTTATTTCATATCTGACATTTTTGACTCATTACCTCATAATTTTGCAATTACAGCATCATCTCATCTTCGGCTCAGAAACTCATTATAGTGACTCATCATAATTTGGATTTAGTGCCTCACAAGTGTGACTAGGAAGCCAGACTTTTGACAATGTCATCAGTTTGACTCAGTATCTCATTATTTCGACTTACAATGAGTTAAAAAAAAAAATGTATTGGCCGAAAGACAGTTGTGAATTCCATGAAAATCACTAATATGTGTTCAGGACCAAGTTAAGGGGCATAACAAACACTGAAAGTGCAAGAGGAGGCTGTTTTTATGGCTGGTTTCTACCTTTGTAACTTGTGTGCTTTTGATCACCTGGAAACCAGTTTAGCTGCAGCATCTCAGTATTGAAATATGCATTATTTTATAATTTTGACTTGGTGGCTCACATATTTGTACAATGTCATCATTTTCACTTAGTATCTCATTGTTTTAACTTACAATTTATATTTTTAATCGAGTTTTCATCCTTAGTTTCATTTCTTGTTAGACACAAGTGAATTCGATGAAATTAACTACTACCTGCTCAGGACTGAGTTAAGAGGCAGTACAAACACAGAAAGTGCAAGAGGAGGCTGTTTTTATGGTCAATTAAATTTCTACCTTCCTACCATATGTGCCTTTAATCACCTAGAAACCAGTTTAGCTGCAGCATCTGATCACTGACTCAAACAAACTCATTTATATGACTAATTGTAATTTGGATTTATATCATAATTTTGGTTCAGTATTTCATAATTTTGACTTAGTGCCTCGCAAATTTTACTCAGTAAGCCAGACTTTTGATGATATAATCTTTTTGACTCATTATCTTATTATTTATCCTAACAATTTGTATTTGTTTCTAACCTTTTCATGCTTTTTCACTTACACAAAATTCACAAGTAGCTGGTTAAGAAGCAGAACAAACAGAAAGTGCATGAGGAGGCTGTTTTTATGGTGGATTAAATTCCTTCCTTCCCTGTGTGCCTTGGATCACCCAGAAACCAGTTTAGCTGCAGCACAATCTCAGTGACAAATCGGGAACATCAATTCTAAAAAAAAAATAAAAACGCATGTCTGAATTCCCTGAGCTGTGATATAAAGACGTGTCAGCTATTTTTTATAAGCTTTCAGCTTAGAGTCCTGCAGTGACTCATTGCATCTCATGCCCAATATTTCTGTGGCCATTTTTCTATTTTGGTGCTCAAGGTCATTTCGTTGAAAGCCCCCCCGCACCCCATCCCCCTCTACTACACCTATACTGCAAATCAAATATGTGTGTGCACTTCCACTACCTGCCACTAGAGGCTCTGTTTTCTCTGTCCTTCTCCTCCCTCCATCCTCCCTCCTCCTCCTCCTGCCTGCCTTCACTCCCACCTCCTCCACCTCCCTCCACCGGACTCAAATGCTAGTAACACCGGTAGGTTCGCTATTATCAGCCCAAGATAGAGTTTAGTAAAAAAGGCTTTGATTTGAAGCCACGAGCACACCGGGACAGAAACCGGAAACGCCTATTTGTGGTATGTAAATAACGGGATGCGGTTAAAAGTCTTGCTTCAAAAAATGTGTGAATTAGCTTGGTGCTGGTTAAAATCTTACCTGAGAATAAGGCTGACACATGAAGCTGCATTTTCTATTTGAAATAATGGATGTATGAGAGACAGCTGGGATGTGATTGTGTGTGCGGTTGTCGCTTCTTTATCAAGAGGCAGCAAATCATTTTTCCGTTATGTGGCTTTTTTTTCAGCATATGGTGGTTTATCAAAGATAGGACATTAACCACACTCCTAGTGCAGATTGATTAAATTTAACCTGCTTCGACGCTGTTATGAATCACGAATAACGGTCAAACCGGGGTCGTTAATATGCCGGTTAATATGCGGTGACATATTTAGCAAATATAACCGGCAAGCCGCTGGACGCAGGTGGACCCGTTACTCGTTATTGTGTGAGAGAAAAACCGTGTCATCTCGAGTTGTATGGTTTATATGGATGTTTTAGCTTGTTTGGATTTGGATGTTGGTGCAGGGAAACCGGACCAGATCCCGAATTTCTCCCAGAACCTACCTGCACGGAGCCGCTTCGAGCGCCCTCTACCGGCCGCGAGGATGTAATGACCATTCTAGGCCTTGGATGTTGGACCCACTTTAACTGTACCACCTCCTTTTTTCATTGGTAGAGGAGTGAAGCTACTCACCTTTGACAGGCAGACGCTGGCTAAATATTAACATCCTGTCACTTACAAGATGAAAGGAAGGAAACATGGAGCATTGCAGTAAAATAATCCATGGAGAGCATTTAAATGCCTCCTCCCCGACTCATCTCTGCTGAGTCTTCAGCCTCCTCAAAAGCACACATTAGAGGACATTTTACTGCTGAGGGAAGAGGTCATGCAAACTTACAGCAATGTTTTTAAAAGGAGGAACTTTTTATTAGAGTTAACCAGTGTGTTGGACAGGTTATGCTGAGGCCAAGCAGTGTAATAAAGCATTCCTGCAGCCTTGAAATAATTGATGAGATGAGCCATTCTTGGGTGTAGGATGACTTCCTATGCTTTCCAGCGCAGTTGTTTTACCTTTTTGCCTTTCATTCAGTAGAAGATGACACTGTGTTAAGGACTGCACACATATGTCTTTTGCACAGATATTTTGTCTGTGATATTTGTAGATTGTTATAATAGTATTCTTCTCCTATTTTATGTTTTTTTCTTTATCTCTCATGATATTTATTCTTTTGTATTGTATATTTTTCTTTATTTCCTTGAACAGCATTCAGAGTGGAAGGCAAAGCAAGAAATTCATTGTACAGGGAAACTTGTGCCTATGACAATAAATGGTTTGGCTTGACTGAAATGCTAAAATCCCAGAGCCAAGGACTACCAAATGTCACCTGTGTATGTGCACTGAATAGAAATGCCATCTATAGCTGTGCTGGTGGGAAGATGCTGTGTGAAAGTTAACAGTCCTTCAGGCCATTCATGGCCTTACTGTAATCTGCAAAGTGTAATCAGATGCTTCAATGACGCATTTGTATTTCTGTCTAAGGAAAGCCGACACACAGTGGTATTATTATTTTCCTATCGAGGCTGTAGGAAAGCCGAGAGGAGGGCAACACAGTGGAGATACAAGAGAAAAGGCCCAGGTGACTTGAGAAACTGGGCCACCAGGGATACCTGTGGTGCCAGAGGAGGGACTAGACACTGCACCACCTCTCTGCACTGAAGGGCGTTTTTTTGCTGCCTGAAAGTTGAACTGTTTCTGTTTGATCTACAGCAGGTGATTACAACAATGCATCACTGTGCCAGTGTAATTGCTGCAATATGAACTCAGTGTCGAGGACCTCTTGTGGAAATGCATCCGTCATGCCCAGATCATAACTCTCACTCCACTGGTTGTAAATGGAGATTGCGAGAGAGCTTTCATAAGTAGGTATTAGGTTTATAATCCTGATGCTGTAGGGAAGAGGGAATAGTAATCAGATTTATCTGTGACACCACAAATTTCATCCCTTGTTTCCGCAGTGCTGGAGATGTCCAAAAATAGAATGCATCTTATAAGCCAGTATATAAAAAAAGTATGAAAACAGCATCATAGCAGCTGTCGGGTTTAATGTGAGGTAGAAATACAGCTGTCAGTGCAGAGAACTATTTAAAACCAGTGCTGTTAGAAATAATCGACAAGCAGCAACAAATATACATTAGCACAATATCAGGACATAAGTCATATAATAGTAGCTCACAGTAGCTTTGCAATAGACTGAAAATGAGAACTTATAATTAACACTAAGATATGATAACTGCAGAAGGAATGTAAAAGGGACAGATTGCGCTGTATATTAGATCTGGCCTTTGTGCTCTTGCAGCTGTGAGAAGTGCTTGACATCTGATAGAGGATTGCAGAAAGACAGTCATGAGAGCTCACAGTGCGCTAATCAACCAGTTCATGTGAGACAGATGGATTCTTAACAACAGCCTGTGCTGAGCTAGTGAGGAAGGGCCCGTGTGATTTTCCTGTCTTTACTGTCTTTTCACTTAAGCCACGGTCACGTGAGCGGAGTGCTGACCAACACAGCGCTCTGTCACCATAGACACTCACTTCCTCCTACCAATCGCACCAAACTGACTGACATTTAGTCAGCAAAACCTTTACTCTGTTTGGCACTCGAGGACAGAGAGGCAGTCACAGAGCTGTGATGGCTAAGGTAAATTCTTCTCTAGTCGATTTGAATGAAAGCAATATAATTTGCCTTGAATTTTGCATAGCACATGAACTGGCATGAGATGAGATTTGTTTCCAGGTTTTCAGCATCTGCAGGGTAATATTTATCTTTTTCTAAGTCTTTTGTGATTGAGACAGGCCTTAGAGCAAATTAGTCAAAGGTGTTACCTACATGTGTTTGTGTTTTTGTGAAGAAAAGCTTCTCATCTTTTAACGATGCAGATAATGATTAAAAATGTTAGAAAATAATTACAAGAAGGGGAAACACAATGTCTAAAAATACACACAGCAAGTGTTTGATCTGATAACGCTGAAATCATTTACAAAAGATTTAGAGCATGTGTTGTGAAATGTATTCATTGTATTCCTCTGCTTATTACTTCTGTTACATAATACTTCAATTATATTATAATCTGCTTATTATGTAATAATTATTGTTATTTTTTATTGTGTGATGGCACATTGTCAGGTGAGTCAAAGGACTTAAGAAATCAAGCATGGTATTTATGATTGCCACTGTGTTTGATTTATTATTCTACTGCATTATTGCACTTTTTATAACATGTGGTGCCATTCATAAATAGTATGCAAATCTGCATACTGACACACCCTCTGCCCCACCTAACAAGACATATAAAATATCTATAAGCATTTAAACCTTGGTCCGTGAACTTTTATACATTATACATTTTAAACATTTAAGTTTACTGAAGATCCTAAGTCCTAAGAAGATTGCCTGCTTCTTTACACAAGAGCTTCAATACAAATGTCCTCTCAGTAAAACCGTGTTTATTGCCTTATTGCTCAAGTTGAGATGATGACCAAGGGTCAAAAATAAAGCTGTTATCTGTCAGTCCCTGGACCTTAGTAGCTCTTTAATCAAGTGCAGCCAGTAGTTGGTTAGGGGGCTGGGTTAAGTTATAATTCTAAAGTTTCTGTGTGTCTGCCAAGTTGCATAATCACCTTGTCTATTGTTTACTCATCAGTGCTTATCTGCTGTAGAGGTACAAACTCAAAATATGACCTCTGTGTGAGCGTGTGTGAGTAAGAGTGAGATGTTTCAAGTCACTTGTGTTTGACTAGTTTGATGAAGTTGAAAGTTTTTATTTGGTCTTGTTGATCAACTGTGGTCAGACAGAACTCTCCTCCGTAAGAGTAAGACTCTGGAGAGAAGAAATATGAGTTCCCCTGCAGTTTCCTGTCAGTTAGTTATTTTTTCATGCTGTAAGAAGAAGAGAAATTCCTTGGAGACTTCATGATGAGTGATGCCACTGTGCTGTGGAGGCTGCACACTGAGTCCAGTTGTTTCCACACAGACTTGGATTGTCATGACAAGACAGTAGAGCCAGGCTATGGCTGTGGGTCAAATAAATGTCCTGGTGCAGACACAGTTGTATGGTGTGGAGGAATGGAAGTGGACGAGTAATGCCGCAAGCATGGTGAAAACGGAGGGAGATGTCAACTTGATGGGTGACTCACGTAAGACTGCAGTGCTCTTTACAAACCATACATTTTCTCCTGAGTCTTGTTACCAACAGAACATATATTCTTCTGTTAATTATGGTACGCAGAGAAATCAGTGTGCTGACTGTGTTAACAACATGTTCAGGAGGAAGTCAGTGGCAGGAAATAGGGAAACAAAAGTAATATGCAGCAATATGAGAAGGTGGGCTTCTGAGAAAATGGTGCGGTTGATGAACAGTTAAAGGGAGATGAGCAATGGAGGAGGGCTGTGAAGTCGGCTGTGTGAAGCTCCAGGGAGCAGTGAGGAGAACACCCAGCCAACAGAGACCAGAGAGGCGGCTCGTCTCCTCCTCCCTCCTCTACCTCTGGAGCAGCCGGCCGGGTCCTCAAGTCCCCATCCAAAGTAAACACACCAGACCACAGCTGCATTCATGCTGAGATACAGTTATTGGAACATCCAGCATGCTGTGCAATCTTTCTAAAACAGAATCTGAGGAATTAGTAATACCGGTGTCATGCGAGTGTACGCAGTTGCACTTCAGCAAACAAATCCACATGTCAGCAAAGATCTTTGACGGAAAAGCTGTGTTTGAGAGTCGTGACTCGTGACTGAGGGGAGTGATGGGGGAGGGCTGGTGAGGAGGAGAGAGGAGGGGGCGGGTTGCACACGCAGAGGCAGGTTGTGATTGGTCGATGAAGGGGGTGGAGAGAATGAAAGGGGAAATGGGAAGCATCTTTTCACACTGAGGGCATTCTGTAGCAAGAACAGGGAGCATCTTTTCCACATTAGACATATTCCATCTATTTGCTCAAACATGATCGTTTTTGCTCAGAGGACAAACCGCCTGTTTGAGCCCAGTGTCACGGTGAAAGAGCCCATGCATAAAATATGAGTGTTCAAGGACACTCGTGACGCACAGATGTTCCAGTTGTAATAGATTTGTACCAGGACAACAAGAAGGAAAAGAAAGTAATCCCTCTGCGGAGATTGCTGAAGCTCTATTTTTTTAGGAACTGTCGGCTATATTGCCAAATTATGCTGCACTATGATAAACTATTGACATGCATCTTGTGTTGTCATTATCATTGTCCTTATTTAGAGATTACTAAATGACATACAGATTTATTAATAATCAATATATTATTCAATTAGTTGATTGACAGGTAATTAATAGAAAGTATTTTGATAAGTGATTCATTGATTTTTCATGGAAAAATGCCAAACATTCCTTCCATTCCATCTTCTGAATTGTAAGGATTTAACTGTTTTTCTTCTAAATATCATGGTTTTAGAGAGTCAGATTTGATACTGTGAAATCTATTCAATATGTTTAAACTGAGTAGCTACTTCTGCATTCATCTGTGTTGTATCTGTAACTGGGCCTATTTTCAATTGCCCAACCAGCATACACATGTACTGTGAGCATTTTTCGCGTGTGTTAGTCATACCAGGCTAAGAGCAATGCCTGTTGACCCCACCTGTATCTGAACACTATAGCTGGTTTGGTCCAAAGCTCATCAGGGAGTAGAGTCATGGAGTTCATCTTACTGTGATACAGCTCCTGACCTTCACTGTGGAAGCTCACATACTTGTTTAGTAAAACCTCTACACTGAAATACAAAGCCAGTGCTTCAGGATTAAGCCACATCTTTTTGAAAAAGCTCTATTTTTCTGTGGACAGAGGGGTGAAAGGGATTGAAAAAGCTGCATTTATCCAGGTCAGTGTGGACATACTCTCAGTTTCTTGGTCGTATGTGGGTTACACTGTGGTGGATTGAACTCCCCACTGACATCAGAACAACAGAGTTACTGCCAAGCTTTCGCTGTAGTTTGAGAACCCATTTTTCAGACTGTACCTCGACGCCTCACACTAGCACTTTCAGCTCACATCTCACTTATGGTTCAGCTCTCTACATTGCTTTTATCTGTTGATATAGGAGGGTTTGCACTTCCAATCTTTGTTGACCTCTAGCTCTTATTTTGGTGTCAGACGAATGTAATGTAACAAGACAAAACACGCTGCACAATTTTCGCACATCACCTTGGGTTTTAGTAAATGGTGATGGACATATATATAGAACAAATGACTCATAATTGATAAGAAAAAAAAAATTGTTCATAAGGCTCTAACTGGTACAGTTTTTTGGACTAGTTGCCGTTTTTGCAGTGTATTTTAGGGTGCACAAAAGCAAGTCTGTGTTTGAGACAACATGCGTTCGAACTTTTGAAATCTTCCATTTTGTTAGAACAGCCACTTTATGACAGTGTTTAATGTGAACATGTCCTTTCTTATTTCTTTTCAGATATCCCCTAACTTGAACTAAGAACAACTGCAAGGTAACGAGTCAACAAAGCATAATCAAGACTACATAATCCTACCTGGACACACTACTGTAACAAACATCAGAAGACAAGGACGACCTACCGAGTGTCTAGCTAACACACAGATTGGCACTTTGACCAGCCAGGCCTTGACATAAATGGCTGACAAGCAAATCAGGTAAGGTTGAATGTGGACCGACTACAAATTGCAGCACTGTGGCCTTGTTTTCATCTACTGACCTGTCATATTTCATTTTTTTTGTCTCTTCCTCTGTGGCCGTCACCTTCATCCAGTTTGCCTGCCAAATTGATCAATGGGGGGATCGCTGGCCTAATTGGAGTGACCTGTGTGTTTCCCATTGACCTGGCCAAGACTCGCTTGCAGAATCAGCAAAATGGATCACGCCTTTACACCAGCATGTATGAGATTTCTGAATTTGACGTCTACATATGGACAGTGTCTAACTCGTTGTTGCTAGCCTGTAGTTAGTGGTTGAAACCAGCTTGTCATCATTTTCATAATGTACCGCATTTTGTTTTTGTGCTTCAGGTCAGATTGCCTTATTAAGACCATCCGGTCAGAGGGGTATTTTGGGATGTATCGAGGTAAGTTTATAACTTTGACAAGAGATTGTGATGATTAATGTTTGAACTCAGTGAAGTGTTGGAGCAGTGTCAAAAGTAAGAACCTAGACCTGTTAGGTAGCACAGGACTCTTCCTTTCAGCTTCACATTGAGGCTACAGACATCAAATACAGGGATCTGTGTTTCACTGGTACAGGCAATTATCTGGAAAACTATCCACCATACAGCCTCATTCTCTCTCTCCTCTTGTCCGTTTCTTCTTTTCTTTTTCTTCTCCTCTGCCCTTTTTATCCTCCCAGGAGCGGCGGTGAACTTAACACTAGTCACGCCAGAGAAAGCCATTAAATTGGCTGCCAACGACTTCTTCAGGCATCACCTCTCCAAGGATGGGTGAGGCATGAAAGTGCTGACAGCCTGACTGACACACTCCCACTCCCCTCATTCGCACTCTGATTAACCGGCGTGTTTACCAACATGTAACCTGACACATTAGCTGTCTGTATTCTCACCGAGCCTCTCGTTAATCCTCCACTGTTCTGTCATCGCCTCCGAGCATTTCACGGTAGTTTGTTAACCGTCTGGTATCAAAATACAGAGCTGAAGTCAGACGTCCTGTCAAAGATCACGTTACCAAGTAGAATTAGCACATAATGGTGTACCATGTGAAACATTATCAACATGGTCTGCTGCTGTTGAAACCAAGCGGCCATTGTCCCCCCCCGAGCACTGTCCGCAAAGATAAACCTGAAGGTTTCTAGGGCATCTATCTCCATCTCTATGGTGGCAAACATGCCGGTTGATGAATGATTGACTTGTCTGGCCCAGCTGCTCACCTTGTGAATTATTAATCTGCCCTTGTGCCTGACATGTTGATATGGAAGACAAAGATTAGCATCCCCAGCGCAGGTGGTGACAACTCCTTTTCCAGAAATAAAGTTGTCTGGCTCTCACACTGTCAGTCTTGTGCATGCTTTAATCTGATCTTACGTTTCTTCTTCTTCTTGTTTTTTTTTCAGAAAACTCACACTGTTCAAAGAGATGCTGGCTGGGTGCGGGGCGGGTACATGCCAGGTGAGTGAGTGAGGTGCTGCTTTAATTGCATCCTCCTGTTCTCCATCTGGAACTGCTGCCTGTAGCACTGCCAGTGTCAGCTCACGCACAAACCACCGGGCCTCAGCCGTCGCCTCATTTGTCACTGCCTGCAGCCACAATTAGCCACAACCACGTTTAAATGAGAGGTGGTAGTTGCAGAAACACGCTCGCAGTTTGTCTCCACAGATTGTTCCCTGTGTCCGAGTGTGACCTCGAACGTTCCAGTTTCATGAATGATTTTTAATCACTCAAATGTTGTCCTGTTAGCAGGCGATACACTGGCAGCTAGATTTGAGTGATCAGATAAGACGTTGAGAGTGCTTGGCCATGTGCACTGAGTGAGTGAGTCAGAGGGAAATGCCTGTTGTCAATGAGGGCAAAGGCCTCAAGCCCGAGGAACGTGATTAGATTAAGTGTAGCAGACCTTGGATTAAGATTGCAGCTGAGAACATGGCCATCTCACCCTTAATCCAGTTAACCAGTTACTACAGCGTGGATTAGAGAGGAAAACAAGAGTTGACATTTAGCTAACGGATGCCAGTAGATTTACAGTGGACAGGTTTTGCCTGACACACTCAGTTCCAATCAATCCTAAACCTTCAGACATTCAAGAACATTCAACTGATTTGTCCACACTGTATCCACACACACTGTTGCCTGATACTCTTATTTTGTTTTGTTGTAGGTTATTGTCACAACTCCTATGGAGATGTTGAAAATCCAGCTCCAAGATGCTGGACGAATTGGTAAGAGGAAATGAAATCCAGATGGTGGTTTAGCAAAGAATGAAGTGTATAGGGCATAAATTGGAGAAACAGTGGCCTCATGTGGTCATTTCCGAGATTACAACAGCTATATTCTGCTTTCTTCTCACTGTAATGAATTCAAAATGTTTGCCCATATACCTGTTCTTTGCATTATATGATCCCAGCATGTTTCTATGAAACTTCAGCTCTTATTAATGTGTTTCTTGTGCTCCACAGCGGCTCAGAGGAAGCTGATGCCAGAGACGGTGGCAGCAGGAGCTGTGGAGACCAAGTCCCCAACAGCCATGCAGCTCACCAGAGAGTTATTGAGGGAAAAGGGCATTGCTGGACTGTATAAAGGCCTTGGTGCCACATTGCTCAGGTAAAGCAGATCTGGCAACTAGGTGGTAGTTTTGCCAACCAAATACAGCACAGGCCAATAGTTTGGACACACCTTCTCATTCAATGTGTTTTCTCTATTTTCATGACTATTTACATTGTAGATTCTCACTGAAGGCATCAAAACTTTGAATGAATGCATGTGGAACTATATACTTAACAAAAAAGGCGAAATAACTGAAAACATGTTTTATATTGTAGTTTTTTCAAAATAGCCACCCTTTGCTCTGATTACTGCTTTGCACACTCTTGGCATTCTCTCGATGAGCTTCAAGAGGTAGTCACCTGAAATGGTTTTCACTTCACAGGTGTGCCTTATCAGGGATAATTAGTGGAATTTCTTGCTTTCAAAGGGGTTGGGACCATCAGTTGTGTTGTGCAGAAGTCAGGTTAATACACAGCCGACAGCCCTATTGGACAACTGTTAAAATTCATTTTATGGCAAGAACCAATCAGCTAACGAAAGACGAGTGGCCATCATTACTTTAAGAAATGAAGGTCAGTCTGTGCGGAACCAAAAATCAAAAACACATTGAATGAGAGGTGTGTCCAAACTTTTAGCCTCTACTGTATATATAATGAACATCACATAACTTACTGTGATCATCTGTCTTATTTTGTAGGGATGTTCCTTTCTCCATCATCTATTTCCCCCTTTTTGCCAACCTGAATAACCTGGGCAAAAGAGGCGTAGATGGGCCGGCTCCTTTCTACGTGTCGTTTATATCAGGCTGCGTTGCAGGAAGCACAGCAGCTGTTGCTGTCAACCCTGTTGATGGTGAGCAGTGAGACATTGTTACAGCGACGTGTGCGGCGTTTGTTAATGTTATATATTCACCTGAGCTCTGTGTGTGTCGCAGTGATAAAGACTAGACTGCAGTCGCTGAACCGAGGAAGCACAGAAGACACCTACAGTGGAGTGACTGACTGTATCAGGTGACCTCATTATGTCTTTACTGCTGCAGCATGTGTCCCTCTGTGTGTAAAGTCAAGTCAAGTTGACTTTATTTTGGAGTGCAGTATCACACAAGAGTGTCTCAACAAAAAACAATGAAAACAACAGAAGGACTGACAAATAATACATTTTATGTATATTTGAGAAACACATTTGAATAGGTAGAGATAAAACCTCACCAATGCCATATCTACCGGCATATATCTAGTGTTGGCTCTATGTTTTAATGAGCTTTTATTTGCCCCCTAGGAAAATCCTGCGTAATGAGGGTCCATCAGCCTTCCTGAAGGGAGCCTATTGTCGAGCCTTGGTCATTGCACCTCTGTTTGGCATCGCCCAGGTGGTCTACTTCCTGGGCGTAGGTGAATTTATCCTCAGCTTCTTGCCTAAAAAAGACAACTAAGAAGCACCTCCTTTCTGCCTTTCCCTCCCATAATGCATCACACCAACTACGTGAGGATTCATCTCATTCTGAAAGAAATTTTTCAGTGGGTCAAAGCACGACCCCTCAGTACATTTTGTTTTAAATTTATTTGAGTTGAATGTTGAAATAGTTTAGGAGGGAGCCTTCGTTTGCCAAGCTGCCTATGGTGGCGCACAAAATTCCGGTAGGCATGCCCAGCTCGCTCTCTGGAAATGAAGCCACAAATATCAGTTGAAGTTTTAAAGGAATATTGCTTTATGATTACATTTTATTGCATTTTTGAACATGATTGTTGAATTTTCACAATAGATGTGCTGCCCTTGGTTGCTGCGGTTGTGCAAGTCCTACAGTACCAAACTTATAATTAGGTACTAAATTAGTCATAGACAGTACTAAGTTTTAATTATAAACCCTAACTTGCTAAAATAAATGCACCTACTTTAATTAGAAAGATATTTGTGAACATTAGATCTGGTACAATATTTGCTAGAATGCGATTTAATGAATTCCTGAAGACCTAATGTCTTAAAAGATAGTATACTTAAAAATAGAGCAAAATACATGCCTCTGTCTCAGACAAAGAGCCAGGGAGTGTGTTGATTTGAACTAGCACACCCCCTGTGATCTTTCCTGAGAAGCCACATCCCTTCCTGTAAGTGGCTGTAATGAACTCAGCCATTCAGCTCCGAGAAGACTTTGATTGCCTTGGCTTTTTAAGTAGATCAGGTTCCATCTGATATTTAGCGTTACCACAATGGTTTGACTGTCTTGCCTCTGTGAAAGATGTCTCATATTTCGTAGTCATACACTACAATAAAGAGACAGTGTAGAACATTTGGCTATTACGCACTAGCAAACTTCATGTACAACCCCCCACAATAAATCCCACCAAAAATCTGCTAATACACTTCTTTCCATGGGTCGAAACTATCGTGCATGTTGTACTTGTGGCCACACCCAATCAGTGATGTCACAGCGGGGGTTCCGCCTTTGATGGATGGTGGCAAACACCTGCTGTGACATCACTGATTGGATGGTGGCCAAAAATGCGGCACGCTTTAAAATTTCCGTCCACAGAGAGCAGTGCATTGGCGGTTTCTGCCCAGTGTGTGATTCATTGTGGATGCAAATGAAAGCATTAGCCGTGAACACTAAATGGGCTGAAAGTAATTTTAATCGAATGCCAGATTATTAGGAGATATTCAGTAATTATGCTGACGAATGGCCAGACATCACATGCTGAGGCCTCACGAGTACAGTCATCCATTGTGGAGTCAAGAAGACTTTAGCTGGAGTAGTTCAAAACCCTTAGATCCAGACCATGAGCATTCTTGTTTACAGATGATTTAAATTCTTTGTCCGAACTTGAATTCAATGGCAGGACCCAAAGAGCTAATGAAAAACATTTCTTTATCAGAAAATCAAACCAATGTGTTTTCAGTGTTCTATGAGTTTTTACCAAACATGTCTGCTTGTTTGCTTTAGAGGTTTTGTTTGCTTTAAGCTGCGAGGGAAAGCAGCCCTGTCCTATCTCGTTTATGCATCACAACACTGAAGCCCTGCCATTGGTTTATCTCGCCGGAGATCAAGGTGACTTTGATGTGTATTATCCAATCACATTCCCTCCTCGCTCCTGCTGTTCAAGCAGCTCGTCAGTTGTACTGTCGCACTGTAGATGCGCGAGGCAACTTTTCAATGTATTATCATTTGTGGGAGTGAGATCTGTCTCTCGATATTCCTTTCTATAGGCAGTATAGCACTATATATTTGTATGTGTTGTTTTTTTCTGTGTCAAAGTGTCCACCTTAACTATATTGTACATATGCAGATGATATGAACTTTATGTTTTAGGATTTATTGTTTGTTTTGTACATGATGGCTTATTTGCACACCTACCTCTCCAGCTCCCCCCTCGATCCATATTGTGGTGATTTTATGTTACGATGATGTGGACATATCAAAATGAAGGAACATATATTAATGCAAGCATCATTGAGAATCGTTTGACCTTAAATGCAGCATATTGATGAGGGTTTTTTACTGTATGCAAAGGGGAACACTAGTGTAGATCTAGGATGGATTTTTTTGGAGGTGCCATTTCTCCCGAGCTGTTGGTTAAGATGGGTCGGCCTATTGTCCTGTTTCCTACAGTTTTATCAACTTGGACCAAATGAAGCATCATATAATGATGGTAGAGATGTAGTAACTTTAAGTGAATGACCTGTGGCACTACTTAAACTGTTCTGGAAATGAAATAAAATGAAATACACACTGGACAAGGCCGATAGGGACCTGATGACAATAGACTGTAACTCTAACATCTGTCTTTTTGAATGGTGCTTCTTTCTCGAGGTAGCTGCAATATGACAACGGTGGCACTAACGACCAAGACTGTACTGACTGAATCACATGCTAGCGAATCTCAGCGTTATCAAAGTCTTAACTGAAAGCCATAGGTCAGGGAGGGGCAACAGAACTGCTAGACATCGACTGGCACCTCCAGCCATGTTGACAGATGACAGCTGAGCCACAGGAAAACGGCAAAAAAAGACCTGCCTACTTGTGTGAGCTCGTCTTTATGAATTCCTGTTTTTTCAACATTCCGATCGCCAGTTCATCTCATTTAAATATGAATATATATATATATCTACATATGCTGTTATTGTGATCATAATGCCTATTTTTGTGTCGTTGAGATTATTGTTAGAATTTTTGATCCCCCCCCCCCCCCCTCCCCCACTCCTCCCTCATTTCTTTTCAGATGTTATTGTCTGTTTTTGGTTGAATCTTGAAAATGTTGTGCAAAGTCATTTTGTTTTACAGAGCTGTGAATTTTCACTGACCTTGTGCATTTGGTTATGTGTGTGCGTGCGTGCGTGTGTGTGCGTGCGTGCGTCTGACTGTGCAGTGCTGTAGTTGATGTGTAGTTGTTAGTGTGACACTGCGGTATTTTTCTCTTTGATTGTCAGGCCCATGCTCTCTCCCCTCTTCCCTTCTATCTGTCACACTCCTCTGCCACCTACTCTCCCCAGCATCCAGCCAGGGGTGCAGGTTAATGCAGAGGAGCTCTGAAACACCAAATGTATGACTTAGAGTGTATACAATCAAAGAAAGCACAAAGGATTATTAGGCACAAGAGACCACATTCCCCACTCTGATTATACTCAGACAAAGTCCTTTTCAAAACAGTGTGCTGCTTTGGCAGACATGGATTAAAGTCTGATTAATTTCAGTGGAGGTGTTGATTGAGATTAACCTTTTAGTCTTGTGAGAAAGTTTATCAATGTCTGTAAAACTTGATCCATAGGGCTGAGACGACAGGATAAGAGACCCACGAGATGGTGTCCACTATGTTAGCCATCAGCAGTTATCCACAAAATGTATATCGCCTACATATTCTAAATGAATCAGATATAAGAATGTAACTTAGATATTATGAGATGTATTATAATTATAGTGAAGAGTTTATTACATTTTAATCTAAAGATGTGTGCTTTACACATTCACTGAGAAATTCATGAACCAGCTCACTGATATGCAATAAGTAGACACACACTTGAAAAAAACAAAAACATCCGCACACAAAAAAAATCACCACACAACTCGTCAATTACACTATCACACAATGTATGATGCAACCGGGGACCCTGGAGGCCTTGAGCACTCGTCATCGCCTCTGTTGTCTTCCTCCAAGAGGAACTGTGCATTACAGCACTTCAAAACAAGGACCCCCACCCCACTGTCCATCTCTCTATAACAAAGAGAGTGTTTATGAATATGTGTGGTGAATGACACAGTTGTCCTACACATTGTTGTCAATGCAATGAAAAAGAAAAAGAAAATATTGTGTTCCCTGTCACAATTTGCTGTTCAATAAACTGACTGTCCTCAAAACTCCTGATGTAGCTGTCTGTTCTGAAGGTTTTTTTTTTTCACACTCATCACTGTATCTGCTTTCAAGGTCCAGCAGTTGTCTGACAGAATACAAAAGAACTAACGTGGCTCCTTTTTTCCCCCTGTACTAGTGCAGTGCAAAACAAACAGCAGGCCCATGTTTTGAAGAGTGTGAGGATGACATTGTGGGTCCTCAGGGCAACAAGAACAGCTGAGGCTCTAGTGCTGTGATGATTTGCTGCCTTGTGGAACCACCAGGTGTCAGTGTGGGGTCGCAGGAGAGCTGTCGTCCTGTTGGGTGGGAGTGGGGAGAGTGTGTGAGCAGTGCCACATACTACAGGTGTATGCTAAGCTTGGGTGGCGGTGAATCACGCGCTCCGATCTCACACTCTGTCTCGCTATCTTAGCGTCAGTCATGCAAGTTTCCATCTCTTGCAGCTGTGATGCTGCTTGCACACAGATGTGCCTTTCATGCCTGTGATCTGCATGGTTTCACCTGACAAATAAGGTGTTTCTATGAATTACTAAGTTGCTTAATAGAAAAATATGGAAAAGTGTTTCCTTGTTGATTTTATCAAATTCTTGAGTTTTAAAAATCTCTCATGATTTCCTGCACGTTTAAGCAGAATTGATGTTATGATGGGGGGTTATTCATTATTAATCCCCTGCTGTTTACTATGTATTCAACATTACCGTTTGTAGCATTAGTTTCCAGGGTGCTAGTTTGGCTGCATAATTACATGATAGCACCTTCATATAACCCTGCAACGCGCGCGCGCGCGCGCGCGCACACACACACACACACACACACACACACACACACACACACACACACACACACACACACACACACACACACTACTGTCTTTTCTATAAGTCTGCATCTTTGTATTCAAGCCTTATTTCAGCCAGAATCAGATTTCGTATATTGAATTTTGTGCCTCTTCGAGAGATTCCTTTCAACAGACTATCTACTCCAGTGTTTACACACAGGAGAGATGAGCCAAGGGCTCAGTTTACCACAATGACAAGACTTTGAAATATAGAAATGAGCACCAGCCACTGTTCTTATACTCATTCAAATCCCTTTCATGTCTCATGACTTAAGCTCCCACTGTGAACTATTCTTAGTCTTTCATGCTTTCTAGCAAGGAGGAGGAGAGAAGGTGGAGGACAAGGTAGTCTAAGTTGTGATTAAAGGCAGAGAAGGATGGAGGGAAGGGGAAATCAAGAGGTGGAGACAGTAAAGGACCATCGATAGAAGGAGCAGAGAGCCAGAGGAAGGGAGGGGATGGTGTTGATGTGTATATAGGTCACTAAATCAATGGGAATCAGGTTTTTGAAGGGGAGAGAAGGGGGTATTTATAGATACCAGTGGAGACAGATGCATCAGTGACAGGCACAATGATGCTGGGAGCACAGGAGGGGAAAAATCTGGGAATAGGCTGTGGTCAAATTAGTCTGCAGAGAATTCTCCTAACAAATGGCAAAAGATTCTCAATAGTGAACAAATAGCATGGAGCGCAGTGCAAAACAAAGTATAATCAAATGGAAATCACTGCAGGATGTTTTGTGCAAATGACCTTCCCAGCTCTATTGACAAAACGCAGGCAAACTGTTAGTTGCCGTATTGCAAATGCTCACAGCATTTGCATCCATAGTACAGCTCTACTCATATCCTATTGAATTGCAATCTGTGATATCAGAGAGCCACATGATTGAACGGAATATTATCTTTCTATTTTGCAGGCTTGTAAGGAGAAGCTGCATATTTATTACCCCGGCGCACTGACAGCTGCTGAAAAGCTGTGAAGTACAATAAAAACATTACAGACCGCATGGATGCATTGTAAAGATTTCAGGTCAGAGGTTATTGGTTGATGGGTGTGCACTGTAAGGATTTCCATTTTAATGTCATACATTAATTTCACAACAGTTTATACCAAATGGCAGGATGGTGATGCGAGCTTTATGGTGTAGTTTTAATAACTGTCATGGCTTTTTCCATTTATTTTATAATGTCCCACGCCTCAGTCTACCCGCTCCACCTAACGAGAAGTTCCGTTACAAATTGGAAATTGGCTCTGAGAACAAGAAGGAAAAATAATTGGAGAAATTGTTTTAAATTGCCTTCTCAGTGGATTTTTCTAGGACTAAGTCAAGGTCATGGACAAACTGTTCCTTCACTTTCAGTGCTGCCTATGTGGGATGTAAGACAGCCTGAATACTGAGTGCTAAAATAATCTACATCTCATTTCTGCATCTAATTTGGAGACTATTTGCATATCAGTCACATCACCTTGCATCAAAAACCAGCAGAGGACACACCCAATTACTCCTTGAGAGTGCTTAATCTCTGGCCTGTGCCTAATAGTGCGGTCAATAAACTCGCACAGGGCAGCGTGTTGAATACGAGACCATCTGACCAGCATTTGTATAAGGGATAAGAGTATGGAGTATGCAGCAGGTGGGACATGGCTGGACTGACACGGCCAGATGGGTTCCTCCTTTTCTCTCCTTATATCGGTGTTTACCCACACCATAAGACAGAATGTTCATATGATTTTACAAATTGAACCATTAAAATGTGTCTCTCTGATCACAGGATGTTGTTGAAATCTAGAGGTGGAAAGTAACCAAATGCATTTACTCAAGTACTGCACATAAGTACGGATTTGTACTTACTTGAGTATTTCCATTTTTACCATTTCATAATACTACTTCACTTTGACACTTTAGTATTTCTGCTCCACAACATTGATTTGACAGCAAGGTGGCACCTTTTATTTATCTGATCATCTCAAACTAAAACATGTTCATTTTATAATTAACACAAATCAGAGAAAAATGAACAAATCATCACATTAGAGAACCTGGAAATTTTTGGAACTTTTGCTTGATAAATGACTTATATGATAAATCAGTTATCATTACTTTTCTGACAAATAATTAATCATTTCAACACTATTTTACATACAAAACATACAATCATCTCATGGAACATGACATTTTTATGGATGAAGCCCAGCAGTGTACAAGGCAGCTAAAATTAGCTCTGCATTGATCAGACAGCCACAACATTAAAATGCTTCTTGCTACTCATGAATGCATTAATGAATCAGTAATAATAAACCAATACAATATTAGCCTGCAGTTTATCTTGGGGTCACGTTTGAAATAAATAAATAACTGTATATAATAATACAACATCCTAAAAGGGCCCATTCTGCAAAATGAAGACTTTTACTTTGAGAAGATTTTGCTGATAATACTCATGCTTTATAATGACAATTTTGAATGCAGGATTTTGCAATTGTAATTGAGTATTTTGTATTTGCTTCATTGACAAATCTGTATACCTCTTCCTCCAATGTGATTCCCAATTAGCCCATGCAACAATCCCATAGGTGGGCTGCAACTGCTCATTATGTGCAAAGCAATATTTGAAATTGACAAATGGATGCACACACAGGATCAAGAATTACAAGTGGCAGCAGAGCAAACAGCTGGAAATGGAAATTAGAAAATATAAATAAGAAAAATACTGTGAATCTAACATTCTGACAGGGTCCATTCTGCACAATGAGTACTTTTACTTTGAGTAGATTTTGCTGAAAATACTCGTGTTTTATCATTTCGAATGCAGGATTTTGCATTGTGGTATTTCTATGTTAGTCTTATCAAAAGATCTGTATACCTCTTCCTCTAATGTGATTCCCAATTAGCCCATGCAACAATCCCATAGGTGGGCTGTAACTGCTCATTACATGCGAAGCAATATTTGAAACTGACAAATAGATGCACACACAGGATCAAGAATCACAAGTAACAATAGAGCAAACAGCCGGAAATGGAAATAAGAAAAATACTGTATATATAACAATCTAACATTCTGACAGGGTCAAGGAGATTTTGTTGATAATACTCATGTTTTATCATTTTGAACGAAGAATTTTTCCACTTTTGCTTCATTAAAAGATGTAATACCTCTTCCACCTTTAACATGATGCCCAATTGGCTCATGCAATAATCCCAAAGGTGGGCTGCAACTGCTCATTATATGCAAAGCAATATTTGAAACTGACAAACGGATGCACACACTGGATCACGAATCATAAGTAGCAAAACAGCTGCAAAAAGTCACTTCTTTCTCATTTTGTCCTCTGAGCCACTGGTGGTTATTAGAGAGAGAGAGAGAGAGAGAGAGAGAGAGAGAGAGAGAGAGAGAGAGAGAGAGAGAGGAGGGAGACAGTGAGGGAGTCTCAAACCGGTTATCCCACCTATCCACTAGGAGGAGAGGAGAGGCTGCCGAGGAGCAACAAAACAATAAACAGCTCCTACTACAAACCCACATCGGCGGAGTGGAGGTTGCACGCCGGAGGAGGACCAACAAACAGCAGAGACAGCCGCGGTTCTCCGCCTCGGAGTGTGAACTAACAGCCATGTATCTGAACAGGGAGGAGGACAACAGCAAAGGTAAGACCCTGCCACTCTTTGAAGAGCACCCTGACAGTTTCAAGGTGTTTCATTCCTCTTTCTGTCTGACATGAAAAGGAGGGGACGGACAGGCACATCTCCTCCTTTTACGCACAGACACATATATATAAAAATTACGCACACGTTTCTAAATTACGCACAGATTTATACTGAAAAAGATCCTCATCCTTGCACCGTTGATGTTGCTGAAAAGTGTCATTATGTAATATCAGTGCTGTTAATTAGGAGGATGCTTATCATTCGCCCCCTGATCCTGCTTTTTTTAATTCCAATGCACCGTGAACGTTTCATGGTGAACCTGTTGTGGACGCAGCCACTTTTATCATATGCGTAATTTGTGCGCTGTTGCGTTGCCTTCTGTTGGCGGTATTCTCGTGCGTTTATAACAGCTACTTAAGGGCAACATATAACACAAGGTCAAAGCCTCCAGCTGCAACGAAGCCCAAGTGTATATGCGTTCGTATGATGGTGTGCAGCTGCAGAAGCATCCTGCAAAAACAAAGAGTGTCGGAATGAGCTGGATGGATGACTGGAGGGTGAAAGAGGGTACAAAGGGGGCAGATTTGAGTAAAATCTCTCCCACGTGTTTTTGAGGCGTGATTGCTCCTCTCATCTGGTGCCCAGAAACTCCACTCCCCCTGCTGCTACCATGAAGCATAAATAATCTCTCAGGGGGTCTCAGAGGTAATGCTGATTACCACCCAAATCTTCAGGTTACATGAGAATAACACCTGCTGCTACCAAGGAGGAGGTGGAGGAGGAGGGTGAGGATGGGGTGGGGGGTGGGGTGGGGGGTGTTAAAGAGCAAAAGGCAGAGTGGGAGGAGCCATTTTTGTTCATTTCCCTGTGATGTGAGATAATGTGATCTAGACACACACAGACAACAACATGATACTGTACAGGGATGTGTGTGAGGCATCAGCAGCAGCAGCAGCAGCAGCAGCCGTGGGTAGCAGAGGATGGTGGCTTGCAACGAGAGCAACCCCTGTATGTATGCATGTATGTATGTGTCAGAAATGAAAATGTAGGTAGCCCTGAAGGAAAAAGCTGCAGAGGTTCTGAAATAAAAGAAGATGATGTATGCACAGGACGTACATGCAGAAAAGTTCCTCAATTGATTTTTGTCCTATTAGAAAGGAAGCTCAGCAAGGTCACTTCAAACTGACCTCTACAGATGTGATAGAGTCCCAGTATGAACATTAAGGGAATAGGAGGGCTTAAAAGTCCCCCTAGGTGCTTGCAACCAGTCGATGATTTGTTAATTTTTAACATATGGGATAGTTAGCCCTATAAACTTTCCCTTGAATTATGCAACTGTAGCAGCTGAGTGCAGTGCAGGTTTATTTCCTCAATCGCATTAAATCTTGGTCAAACTACGTGAATGTCAAAATCGTCAGGTTGCTGTATGGTTCACAACTTTCTGTCCCATAGTCGGGAATTTTGAAGTCGTTGTGGTTTGCACACAACATGATTGATCAGCGACAGAGGGTCACACGTTACAGGAGGAATCCCAAATGAGTCTGCCTCCTCTCCAAAGTCACAAAAAACAAAAGAGAAGTGACACAAGAAATGACATGAGATGGCTTGGTCTGGGGCTTTGTATTTCAGCAGCATGGATGCTCGTATGATCCTAGAATTATTGTGTGAATATTATAGGAATACTACAGGCAGCTGTGTGTCTCTATGATCTTCTTGCTGTTCTATGATTACATGTCGCCACTTGTCACTTTGATCCTGAAGGTGACACCACTCTATAGAGTAAAGGCTACAATATAGTATAGAATTAAGTATTTATAGTATATAGTTGACACCATTATAGGATCCAAGATAAAACTGACAGGAGGGCCTGAGAAAAAAGGTACAATTACAAATCTTTCTGCTACTTTAGCACCATGGATTCATCAATACACAGTCGGGCTGCTGATAGTTCAGGGTTGTGGTCGGGGCCGTAGATTCTAACTTGCACAAACCTCAGTCAGATACAGGATCAATGAGTCTGGCAGGAAATACTAGCATATTCAACTAAAACCCTCTGCTCCTTGACACTCTCTGCTAGGAAGGGATGGGCAGGGGGATGGTAGGTTAACAAGAGGGATGCATTTTGGTCAACCCCCTTTAAACTGCCTAGTGGTTTGAATGCTGTCTAATGTTATAGCTCTACTGTGTCTACATGTGACGTGGCCTTGTTGGTTGGCTTGGTAATCATTCCCAACTTTTAATTTTGTGGCTAACTGTGTTCCAGTTGGTGCTAGCTGCTAGAAATGTTTGACTTTAAGGTACGATTTTCTCAGTACTCGTTTAAGTTAATATCTGAATTACTGGATTTTTAACTGTTGACGCTTCTTGTCAAACAGCTTGGCTCAAGGGTGACATCAGTCTGTCGGTGGACAGCCGCCTTAGTCCAGATAACTAGTTTGCTTAACCTATGAACTTTTCATTTACTGCCCTCATCGGGTCAACATTTTAACTTCAACGCTTTAATTTATGATCAAAACCCAGCAAAACTAAAGGCACTATGAGCTTCAGTTGTCCTTTATCTTGTGACCTTGTGATACATTCTGAGTCTGAATGTGAATGTACCTGCAACCTACTGTTTGATTCGGTGATTATTTGGTCAGACAAAAGGCGATTTCCCAGGATTAATGGGCTGTGAGTAAAGTAGCAGAGTTATGCGTAGACTGACTACTAATGTGTTGGGGCTACTCTTCTCAGTGAGGAAGTCAATACTTGATTGACACGCCTCTAATTGATTTATGTGAGTGGGTGTTCCTTTCCGGCAGGTGTCTCCCTCGCCGCGTGGCTGTGGCCTTTAAATTCACACTGCGTCTCAAGGTGGAGTGGCAAGGAGAGGGAGAAAGGTCTACCAGGGACATATTGATTATGGCCTCAGAGGATTAAAGGGGGGTGAGGACAAACAGGTTGATCATATGTGAGCCTGACAATCACACAACCTGTCGGCTACTGTCAAGTAAACACCTGAAATAAGACTGGATGTGGGCTCCAATCAATACTGAACTTAAGAAAAAATTAAATTCTAGAAAGTAGGAAGAGGGGGAAGGCCGGGAATAAGTGGCACACTCTGATTGTCTCTTCAGTCCGATGGCTTAATGGTTCATTATTTATACCCGCTGGAAAACATTCAACAACTATTTAGACTACTTACTGATGTTCAAAATGCAGCAGTGTTGGCTCCTGCTGGGTTTGATTGTAGGCCATTAACAGGGATGTTCAGACCGTCCAGCACACATTCAGCCAACTTTTCTTAATTATGGAGGAAATTCAATTTTTAAAAATATTTAATTCTTTAATGGGGGAGTCTAATCGGAAGATGAATTTGTTTTTTAACAAACTCATGACGAAGCTAAAAGAAACAAAATTCCTGTTTGTGATGGGTGTGGCATTCATCTCTTTGCTGTTGCTTTGGACAACAGGAGGAATTTACTAGGCAGTAGACAGTATGTCAGAGTAACAAACAGAACAAACAGTAAATGTGTAGTGAAACAGTAAAGATGTTGAACCAGTGAGTTTTTAACACACAATAATTGAGTCCATTCATAGTGACACCAATACTTCCTAAATTAACAGTCAACTATCTATCTATCTATGTCGAGGCCTAAGGTTTTGAATGTTATAGAGTTTAGGTAAAGTATACATTTTGAAGTCATGATTATTTTCATTATCAATTAATCTGCCAACTATTTTTTCAATCGATTGATAGTTTATTCTATAAAATGCTAGAAAGTATTTCTGTAAAAGGCAATTTAAAGTCCCAGGGCCCAAGTTGAAATCTTCAACCTGGAACCTGCATATATTAGATAGATAGAACTGGCTGTAATGTTCCGTTTCGTAGTTTCATCGCTCACATTTTTCTTTCCTCAGTTAATTAATTACTCAAAGATTGAAGTAAAAATAGAATTTTCTATCAGTTGACTGGATTTGCATGTGACTTTACACATGATAGTGTGTGTTTCTCCTTTTTAACCATCACCAGCAAGTGTGAAAAATCTGTCAGGCAGGCGGCATCATCACCCCGTGCACAAGTAGAAGACCATCCCTGCTTGTGAAATGTCTGCGCTACACAGAAAGGGGAGATTCACTTCTATTCCCACTTGAGGCGGAATCTCAGCTAAAGCCAGAAACTGAAGGGTTTCTTTATTTAGTCAGCTGAAACACGTAGCAGTTTCCAGCTTGTCGAACAGCAGGGGACCAGTAAATGAAGAGCTTTCCAGCTTCATCTGTTGATGACTGTTTTGATGAACCGACTGTAATAGATTTGTTGGACAGGAGCTGATGCCTTTATTGATCGACTGCACAGAGGGAGAATGGTTCAGGTACAGGTTAGGTTTTGGTGAGACATGTTCTGAGAGGGAACCTGTGGTTGACTGACTTCATGTATTATGCATGTAATCAGCCTGATCTGTATAACTGACAACAAGAGGTGGATCAGTCATACGACTTTATGGCCTCTGTAGATGGAGCAATGTCACATCAGGGCATTTTCTCTGTTGTCTTATTGCATTGTCCACTTCAGTCCAAGTGTAGTGCACAATAGTACACAATACAGTTTACAATAATATGTCCAAAAATAATAAAGAAATCAGTGTAGAGCTTCACTTGTTTGCTCAGCAGCGTAAAGAATTTTCCTTCTGTGTGTCGACATTTTGTTATCTTCCTCCTTGTTGCGGTGCTAAGTCTGGAGACAGAGTTGTGCATCAGGGACAAATTGCCCTAAATTTATTTATGTGTGGTCCTGTACTCTGCCTGGCACCCCACACTGTCTAACCTACCACTTGAATATGATATATAACAATACCGTCAGGCTCACTATTGATTTTGGTTGCTGCTGGCCTTGAATTTGGGCTGGAGTCTAAATCTCCCGGCCAGGACTACCAATCTAAATGACTTAAGTCTGGCATGCCGAACCTGCACTAAGAGGCCTCCTTATGTAGACTTTATTGTTTTGGCATCTGTTCAAATGGATCTGCAAAGTACAAAAGGTTTGATGTGACAAAAGGAGGAGGAATACCAGGAAAGTTAACAAAGATAAAGTTTAAAGAAAATGATTTCTGAACATTTTTCGCTGACTGACTGACCTAATTCTGAGCCCCTGAAAGACAATTCATTTTTCTCCCTATGGTCAAGACTAAATTATCTCATCATCTGTTGAATGGCTTGTCATGAATGCTTGTATGCGCATTGATATTTATTTATTGGTTTGAGTTTAGTGTCATTATAAGGTCAAAATGTGGTTGGCCCAAAGTGTGATTTGCTATAGTCACTTGTCTGTTGAATGAAGAGGCCTCAGGTTTTGACAGTTTTTGGTACACCAGCTTGGTTGTGTATCACAGTTTGTGCTACACATCAAAGTATTTTAACTGCGAAGGAAATGAAATGGGAAACGGAGGGAATTTGAGGGGAGTCTTTAACGTGGTGTGAAGTGTAAGTGTCAGCAGAAGACTGAGTTCCTCACCTCTTTGTTATTATTGCCCTGTAGAAATTGATGATGTCCTTCTACTTCATGGCTGTTTTACTAATGTGAGATGGGAAATTATTTTGGGGGGGATTGCTGTGGCAGTCTTGTAATGTCCATGCCTCTTAGAGCAAGATGAATTAAAAAAGCGCCGGATGCTGGGAGAAAAGGTATCGCTAAGGGCTCAGCGGCTGCGTTCAACAAGTCTATGTTTCTGTGAACAAACTTAAAAGGAAGATTACTAGAGATATTTATTCATAATGCCCTAATATTGTTTAAAGCATAAAGCCGCCTCAGGCTGTTCTGCTATCCTGTCAGCTTGCTATATTGATATCAGATGCGGAGTAGATGAAAATGTCACATTTCACAGCAAAGCCTGAATTAAATGCAGTAGATTCGGCCTGTGAGCATCAGATTGTTGAACACAGTCGCAGCGGAGACCTTTAGATACCTAAGGTACATAAGCTGACACAGGCGTAGCGTAATTGTAGAGAGCGTCTAATCAGCCTGTTTGACATTTAATGGATGGCTCCGTCACTTGAGCTTAAGTTTATTTAGCTTTGAATGGATAGTCAAATGGTTAACAGCTCCAATTTATTATACAAATGGATGTTGTGAGCCGAGCCACTGGGAGAATCTGAAGGATCACCGGAGTCGGAGGAACCGACTACAATACCGCGATGCAGGCAATTAGATGCTTTTGTAGGAACACCTGCAATGAAACACGGATTTGGACCTGCTGTTTCACCGTTCCACTGAGAGAGCTCATCATCCTCCCTGGTGAAACAGGAAGCCGCATCAGCTGATTAGAGCGACGTCTAATCACACTATGAATTATCTAAGCCGCAAAGAAATAAAATCACATTTGTAAAGAACAGAAAATTACGTCTTATTGATTAACCTGCAGCACGGTTGAAATATCTCACTTGCATAGCAAAAAAGCAACGCTGGATATCAGAAGATTTGTGAATTAACATGATTATTTTTTGATATCACTGCACTTAGTTGACCTTATATTAAATTAATGATGGCAGTCCATGCATTTTAATGTTATACGGAATAAGAAATAAGATTCATGTATCAGACTTGTTGATGTGGCTCCATAGAGCTGGAGTTATTCTCTCAGCTGACTGGATTGCGGAGGAGGAAGAGGAGGAGGAGGAGAGAGAGTCTTTCACTTCTCCTTTCTCTGCCATCTTCTGTCCCTTTCTCCTCTGTGTCTTGGGGAAGAGGAGAAAAAGGACAGCGCCAGTTAACATCAACCGGCCGGGGGAAGAGTGATAGAAAGCAAGAGGTAGAGAGGCAGACAATAGAGTGGAGGCGAGCGTGAAAAGATGGAGAGAGCAAGAGAGACAGAGGGAGAGGGAGAAGCTAAGAACAAGCCCTGGAGTGCTAGCCAGTCAAGGTCACACAGAGGAGAGGAGGCCCTGCATGTGTATGTCTATGTGTGTGTGTGTTTGAAGGGAAAAACAGTGGGGATGGGAGGCCTACATATAGAGAATGAAGGGTTGGTGACAGCGGATTGGTTTAGTCTGGGATGCGGGATTTTATGGGGGAGGGATGAAGAAAGGAAGCAGAGGAGGGAACGAGAGATGAAAAGAGCTTGTTATGTGGCTTCACAACACTCTTCTAATACTTAATATTCTCTTCACTTCTGTATTCATGACAGGAGTGGCTTTATGAATGTGTAACTTTTAACATAATGGACTAAAACTGAGAGGCACCGGTGGAGCATTTGTAGTGTTTATGATTATTCTGTATCTGTGTGTATGCGTGGCCAACGTTTCCATGTAGGCTGTTGCGTAACCACCCAGTCCCGTTGTGTTGATCCATGTTCTCTCTCTGAGTCTCTTTCTCTTATTCTCTCTCCGTTGCTTTTTCCTCTCTCCCTCTCACCACTCGATGACCTCTGTTGTGTCGTCGCAGGTCCCACTTTTCAGTAGGTGCCACGGCGCCTCCTGTTAAGAGCATGTGTTTCGAAGATTAAAAGCGGTGGCTCTGCAGGTACACGCGACCACCTTTCTGTTCTGAAAGCAAACAGACGATGGGAAGAAACGGTTAATCCCACCCAGAGAACCTGCTCTACTTTTGATTAGCGATGGAGAAAAGGAGACTATTGCATAATGGATAGCCCGGTGCTTGTCGTCTTAGGATCAAGTGTTTTGAAAGCGGGATTGTGGTTTGCTGAGAACATTCTTTATTCGGTTATCCAAGCAGGATGCAAGGAGTCATTTGGAAATGTGATCACTGCTGTCTCCTCAAACATATTAGCCCTGTTTGCATCTCGCACCCAGGAGAGATTACGCGTTGCGAGCAGTTGCCATAGTGTTTTGGAGCACCAAGGTGCTGATGTGAAAGATCTGAGGTGGCTCTGTGACACTATCTCTCCGGAGCAATGGTGTGTGGAGTCGTGATAACGTATGATGACTTTGTTTGCGGGAGGTCAAGAGTTCAGCCTGTGGATGGCCCCCCTGAGGTCACTCCCAGCTCTTACTCTTATTCTATCAGATAGTCTCTGTCATAATGTATTCCTGCTCCTTTGATGTAATTTTATTTTACTTTTTAGAAAATCGTCCTCTTTCCACTGTGTCATCCTCAAGCGCAATCACCACCGCTAATCCTCACATTAAACCTCCAGTGGTCACACAATCGCATTCGGTTTAAGACTCCCAGTGAATTCCTGGCAAATTATCCTGTTGACAGACGTCATTATCATTGCAAAGAGTAATTAATCTTTCCACACCATGATTTTACACAGATGAAGACTAATAGCTTGTGTAATAATGGGTTCAAAGCCAGCTAGAGACTGTGATTTTACTCATCTTAGACAGACTCTGTGGAGCTGACCTGCCGCACATGCTACTGTGCTGATGACCCTTCATTTTTGTTTTACTGATTGAATAGAGACAGACAGTAAAGAAGGAGGGAGCAAACACAGGTCCCAGCAGGAATCAAACCAGGATGTTGCTGCTATAATTTACCTTCTTAACCATCATCCATCCACAAAGATCTCCCCACCTTTAGCTTTAATTAAGAGGAAACTGCCTCATTAAAGCAATAGTTGGACAGTTTGAAAACTCCTTTGCACCGCACCTGACTCCTGACTTTGATTAGGGGGTCAATGTGCCACCATTTCTTTAACTTTCCGAAATCCAACAGTCGCACATTCACACCCTCTTCACACGCGGGGGTGAGAAAGGAGTTTGAACTTCTCTCTCTGACTCTCTGTTTTCATTCTTCACACAATTATTTCTGTCCATTTTTTTGTGTTCAACACTATGAATATCCTCCAGAGAGACTGTCTGAAAATGTGCCTGGTTATCCCCATCTTTAAAAGATATTCTGACGGCCTGCTCAGCCTTCAGTTGTGGCAGTTAGAACAACTATAAACACTTTTGATTTACGATCAGACGACAGGTCGTAAGAACTGAGTATCCCCCGACTATTCTCTTTCTTACCAAGAGTTAGATGACAAGATCAATATCACTCTCGCCATTGTTAATTTCATTCATACAAAAGTGTAAATATGTAAATTTTCTGTTTTAAAGCATTTTGTTAAGCTGATATAACCAGTTCACAGGCATGTAAGAGAGTGGTGTTGCTTGTTAGAAAGCATATTCACCCCAGATTTGTGCTGTTCCTATTACAATGTTTTCATTTAAAAATATGTGCTAAAGAAAGAAAGATATTCATGAAAAGTTAACTTTGCATACCTGTATTGAGACAGGTGCGTAGGCGACAAGGTAACAAGTTCATATAACAATCATTAGCTCCTCCCACACGCTCCCAACATTACAACTGAAAAGCACAGGTATTTTTTAACAAAGCGAATGTTTTCTACGGAGATGCATCACGCTGTTTGTTTGAGTACAGCATGTTCCACAAGTTGGTGTGTGTGTGTGTGTGTGTGTGTGTGTGTGTGTGTGGCTGCACTGTCTCTTGGTATTTAGCAAAAAAGTGTGTGATTTTGTGTGAGCCACCCTGTATCTGGCAAGGTAGTCAGACTGACAGATTGGGCTGTACGAGTGCCATCTCCTCAGCTTGGCTGCCTGACTGTTTCTCCCTCGTTCCTGCTTCCTCTCTCCTTCCTCCCTCCGTCTCATCTTCCTATTACCCTGCTTCGGTGGCGACCAGCAGGGCAAGGGATATTTTTCCTTCATTTGCCTTATCTAGCTGGCTGTATAGGTAGGTCCTCTCCCTGGATTTAGTCCACTCACTGTTCCATAACTGTAGCTATAATACCTGATGGATCAGTCGTCCAGGTCTGTCGCCCCTGTGCTCGAGCCAAGGAGGTAGCTTGTGACAGTGTGAGGTTAAAATGCCAGAGATGACAGTGAGGCCAGTGTGTCCTTGCATCACTCTCTTCCATTAGATCTTTTCTCACTTTGTGGCTGCACTAGTTAGGAAAAACACAGATACTGGAGATGAAGGAGAGGCTATTGTTCTGCAGACTTCAATAGAGGATGGGAGTGGGTCATGAATAGGATGCAACAGAGTGATTGTGTGACTGTGTGTGGGGAGAGTTCACACAAACTGTTTTCACACTCAGAACTGTGGAGACGATAATAGAAAGATAGATTTTCAGCAACAGCTATCAGTATGTCCTCATTTTGCTCTATTCACAGTCCTAATCTGTTTTTTTATTTTGGTAAATTGAAAAAGATAACATGTCGCATTTATACAGATATCACGTCTCATGTCTTCTTTAGGTCTACCTGGCCATTTGGGCAAATGAGGCATTGTGAAACTGGCATCCTTTGTGCTGCTTGTGTGGAATGGGATGGAGGGAGCACAGGGGGGAAGAGGAGGAGGCAGAACAGGGAGTAATGAGCCTAGGCAGGGGGGACAGATGATGTGGGAAAACCTGACACAGACAAAAGGAATACACAGTCTCACATCTCTAAATCCAAATATGGATTCACACGACTGATTAGGAAATGGAAAACCTGGAGGGGGTGGACAGATTAGGGGGCTGGGGATTCTTGGGAGAAAAGCAATGCTGACCCTATTCTGGCTGTAACTGAGTACCTGTTATCAACACAAAAAGATCAAATTACTGATACCAACAGCTGGGAGACTCTTGTTGTTATTCTCTCTCCTCCCACTCCATCTCCAAAATATGATCTGGATTACTGTTTTCGCCGCTTCCCCTCAATTCTCCGCCAGTCACCTAACTTTTGCCGATCGCAGGCTTATCATCCTATGTTTGCCTTGGCAGCGGCGTGAATCAGTGCAGCTGGAAGAGCACAATGAATTGGATGAAAGCAATTGTGCATGCATGGGAGTGAGCTGAGAGAGCTCAGCGCCGGACTCAGTAGAGCTGAGACGCACCAGATTGGGCTGGCTCGCCCAAGCAGTACATTTCTGATTGGTCTGGGCTACAAAGCTGAAATGTGCCTTTTGTGCCACTGGTCCACAAATCTGACATGTAGTAGAAATATCTCTCCCCCTCCCTTCCTCTCACGCTAATGAACAGCAGCACTTTTTTACAGATCATTTTTCATGTAGGCAACATTCATTGATTAATGGCAACCACCCTGAGACCCCTCTTTGTGATTATGGCTCTCAGGCTTGGGAGGGGCCACTGATACCCTTAATGAGTCATAAAAAGCGAAGAATTATACACTCCAATAGTCTTGACATTGGGTGATATTTCAATATTTGGCCACTCACTCTCGAAGTCTATTTGCCCACAGAGTTGGCACGCGCTCAAATGCCCTCAGACACGCATTTGCACAAGTAAACAGAGAAATCTTGACTTTCCAGTCCCGTGGTGTGTTCCATGGGCTCAGGATATTTGGGTACTGCTAGGATCCTGCTGCACAGCCCGGAAAAACAAACATGCAGGTCAAACAGAGAGCTCCCAGAATGCACTGTGATTCAGCTCGGCTCACTCACCACCAAAATAAGCATGTTGATTACATAATCAAAACAAGAAGCCTCGATGCCAAAAAAAACACTATATGGTAATTGTCATGCTATCATCCAGCGTGTTGACTCTACAGTGCGTCCCGCCCAGGGTGATATTCCTTCCTGGGTGGTAATGTTTGTGAGCTTAATGTGCTAAATTATGTTGTCTCATATGTGATTATCCACTTGATAAGGACAGTGTATTGTTTGCCCACCGGTGACGGTCAGCACACACTCAATGAGATGATGGAGGTCTTCACTTGTTAATTGAGCTATCATAGAGGGGTAATGCATGCATAGGATGTCATAGTATCTGCCTCTCACACCATCTTTCCCTGGGGTTTATGTGTTCCTCCCTTGTCTCGGAGTCCATTGCCCTCTAAAACACACTGCTTAATTACAGAGCAACAGAGGGAGGAGGTGAGGACAAAGTGGGAGAAATGAGCAAAAGCCAGAAATGCGGAAGAAGAGGCTTTCAGCATGTAGCCGGAGGAGGCGAACTGGGTGCATGAGAACAGCTGCGAGAAGCTGATGGCGGATAGAGAGGGTGTTCGTAATTAGGATTGTTTTTATAAGTAGCATTTCTTAAAAATTACAGTTAATATTTGATGATGGCTGCACTCTGAGGTCCCCCAGTGAACGGGCTGTGACTCTGAGGCAAACACACAATGACTGCACATCAGACATGGCTGAGGATTGACAGGCATGTGGCTCCCAGCTTCTTTCGACAATCTTCCTCCTTCTTAAAGCGCCTGACAAACCTCATTAAGGACTGTTCACACAGGCTCTATTGACATGAGACATACCAAGAAAGGGTCATGTATAAAACATGAATCTCCTGAGGTCATATAGCAGAGCCTATACATGGATCTATAGTGCTTTCTGCTGTATGCTTTTACCTAAACTGTATACATGGTGGCATATGTGATGCACTATGGTATTTACCCTCAGACCCCTGTTACATCACGTTGATCTTAGGGGGAAAAAATAATGTGCCCTCTTTTAATAACAGTGGGAATATTATCATTCTGTGCAGACAGATTTGCACACACCTCTGTTTCAGTCCAAATCCCTGAGCCACATTCACCCTCCTCTCCTTTACTCCTCTGAAATATTTATATAATGTAATAGGCTATTTGTATTAAATATTTAATTCTGTGTCATATTTGCATCTCATAAACTGCTGGTCAGTATTACTCTGGATTACCTTTGAAATTTTAAAACTGGTAGGTCTGGGACAGAATTAGAATGGGTGAGGAGCAGAGGGAGGCTGGGAGAGGAGGGGAGTGTGCAGACTGAGCCGGGAATCGCTCCGGGAAGTTCAGTGAAAATGCTTCTTGTGTCCTTTTGGCTGCTCCATTTTCCTCTTCCTCCACTTCTAAACGCAGCACGCTCTGCTCAGTCTCCCTCTGTTTATTACCCACTGTTTGCAGCAGCACTTTGTGTAATGTGCTCTAGACAGATTTGACAGGCTGGTCGTGGTCCATAAAATACCTCCTGTTAGAGGACCATCTACCGAGAGATCACAAGCCCAGGTGCATTTAGTCTGGGAGGTTTAGGTAGAAAAAAAATGAGGACTGAAATGAAGGAGGAAGGGCGAGCGAAGCAACAGAGTGATTGGAATTGAGGTTGAAGGTTTTCCCCTGACCTTAAAAATCCTATCTTTCTTGAAATATGTTGCTGCTTTTATGAGGAAACCAGGATCTCTCACTATAAATGAAGTTTAATTTTAAACTTCTTCAGCTACACAGCTCTGTAAAATGGTGTTTATGGGATGTTTTAGGGGTTAGTTCTTAAATTGTACCCAGGAGCTGGATACAGATGAGGGTGACTAAGTAAAGGGGATTTATATAACAAAGGAAACTCCAGGACTTATAAGGAAAACAAAAAGGTGACTAAGCACAGGAAGTCCAGGTGCTTCAGTGAATGGAGGCTGGTAGGTGCTGAGACAGGACAGCAGGAGACATGCAGGTGGAATAGGTAAGGATGAACACAGGAGACACAGGAAATGCTGGAACACAGGGGCATGGAAACAGTGGAAAAAGGAAAACACTGGAAATACTGGAAATACCAGACACTAGAGGACAAAGAAACACTGGAGAACAGGGGCAAAGACAGAGAGCATGGAAAAGGAAGAACAGGAAAATAGAGGACATACAAAGGGGACAATCTGGCCCCTTGCAGGTGAAATCAATTGTGTTTTAATGCTGCCAGTGACGAGGAGAAATTGGAAACATGTGTGAGACAGAGAGAGCCCCAGCACCTGGAGACCACGCCCCCAGCCACTGAAGCAAAGCCTGAACAACTCTCATAGTTAAAAGTACAGTATTTTTGAGGTGGAAAGATCACAATACCACACATGCAGAGTTTGATGCTTTTCAGGATAACCGCTCATGAGTTTTAATTTGTCTGAGTGGTTATCTTGGAGCGTGACCTGAGGTTATTGCTGTGTGCAGTGATGGGGAAGGAAAATCCATTGCATGCAGTCATTGGTGTGCTGTTTCAGTGGTTTGAGGCAGTGCTGTTGCTGGAGTTGTAATATCAGGCCTATCTAATGCTTTCCATGCTCCATCTGTTGAATGCTGCTTTGCAATCTGATTTGGGAATGCAGGCCTGCATGTCTGATTAAGCTACTTGTTGAACCACATACGTAGTTCTCATTTACACTCTGCCTTGTTCATATTTACTCTACAAAATATTTTACCACATAACTGGACTGGATCATTTTAGCAAGAGGCGTAATTGGAAAGACTGCCGCAGCTGAAAATCTTTTCTAGCGTTTCAAGGTTGTATGAAAGTATTTACCCACAAGAATTGCACAGTAGTGTTAACGAAGGTTAAAGTCTTTGCTGCACAACATACAATAGTCTTCAGTGTGCTAACAAACATGCAGTCACACACAGGCTGAAAATCCTAAAAATTTCAGCAAGTCTTCTTTCTGGTAAAAGAGTATTTCTAGGAAATGTTTTCATTACATTTCCAGGTATTCAACTCTAGTGGGAATGTACCAAATATAATGTGGGCATGCTTGTTAGGACTGACTCTCTTATCAAGGTTCCAAAATGCATCTTGGTTGATCTGATCACCTGTGAGCAGCTCTAAACGCAGGTGTAATTGCACCCACGCAGCTTTGCAGATCTTCTGAGATCGCATCGCTCAAACAGCATCCAGAGGTGGTCAGTGATGCATGTGACTGCATATCCAATGTAGTGTGAAAGTAAGTGCCTCCTTGACTGCGTGCAAGGGCTGTGGGTCAACTTCAACTTCGTGCAACATGCATATGGCACGACAAGTTGCTTGTTTGTGGCAAACAACGTACAGAGTGTTTTGAAGTGGATTAATGGGGGGGAGGTGCCGAACAGCATTTCTTGTCTGTGGCTGAACACACTCTGTGGTTTTCTGGTCAGCAGCGGTTGCAGCTTTCCACAGACAAAAATCAAATGTGAGCCAGGAAGCAATGTAGTCACATCGAGACACATTCTGATGCCAAGTGCGATTTGCAGCTCGAGCTAGACACATTCTGGATGCAGTTGGTCTGGACAGGGCATGAAACACATGTGGAAGGGCTGTTCTCTGACAGGATTATGGGCCAGCAACCACAACAATGAGGCCAAGTAGGATTTGTCAGAAGACTGGCCAGCTGGAAAAGGTGTTAATAATATGTCATATAAAACAATATCTGTTCTTATCACACTATAATCTACTTCCAATCAACGCTGTCGGCAATAAAGAGCAAAAAGATTCACAATTGTTTTAGGGGGGAGATTAGTGATATGAGTAATGAGTAAGCCCTGTCTAGTCTATTTTGGCTTCGCAGAGGGAAGCAGGCTAATGAAAAGCCCTGTGCATCTGTAGGCCTGCGTGCCCATGCTCGCTCACTGTCTTCCTTCAGCCAGCCATACGCATGGTCTCCTCTCCCCCCTCCCCAGCCTTCAGCCTGCCAGCCCCCAACTAGCACAGCCTCGAGGTAGGGCATGCTGGCAGTCCTCTGCACTTGATTTTTTTTTTTTACGACGTGCTCTGGACTAATCCTATTTTGGGTGCTGCTTTTTGAGTCAAGGTTTGCACAATCTCTCCAGGCCAGATGCAGGAAGAAGTGACACTGCAGACCCCTCCCCCTACATATTATTACATCATCTGTTTATGACCACTCGACCGTTCAACCATACATCACGCTGTGGAAGCGGTGCTCGTCATTTCACCACTCGTTGGAGACAAGGCAACGAGGGTCCAAAGAGGAAGCACAAATCTTCTGAATTGTACTGTATGTGCCATTCTCCCTCCTGTTCCTCATCTTAGGTCCCATTCTCCACGACTGTCAGCCCACACAGGAATCCTCCAGAACAGCCTGGTGAATCACCCTGCATCCACAGGCTAAGCACAGCACACGCTCTAACAATTACACAAATAGGCATAGACACATACCCACACACACACACACACACTCCCCCTGAACCTTACATTTCATCTGTGCATCAATTAGCGTTTTGAAATGGCATAGCGCTAGCCACTTTACACATACCCATTAGATAATTGTTAGGGATTTGTGTAAAACTATTCCATTAACTTGTGGATAACTACTGATTTTCAAATAGAAGTGCTGTGTTTAGTCACAAAATGTCCACAAAGCACTTAAGTGCTTGATCCAATATTTATTCTACTTTTATGACTTAATTGCATGCTTTGACTTTCAACGCAGTTTTTTTTTCATTCCAACGTTGCCTGTGATATAATGTTTTGAACACATTTTCAGCAAGACTAGAAGATACAGCCATGTTGGGATCCCTGTGAGGCTGCACTCAGGGACAGAGGTGCTTTGAGATAAATCCTATTGTCAGCATTAACATGGCCACAGTGACAATGCTATCAAGCTGATTTGTAGCAGGTGTAAGGTTTACCATGCTCATCTATATTTTAGTGCTTGCAAACATTTTCTAATTAGTGCAAAGTATAGCTGAGTCATGATGTGTCATTATTTTTGCAGGTACTCAATCATGAGCCAAAGTACTAGAAGTTTGATGGTAGCAAGATTAAAAGTTTAGGGATCAATTCATCCTGAGGGCAACATGAAGGTGTATACTATGTTTGATGGCAATTTATTCAATAGTTGTTGAGCTATATCAGTCTGAACTAAAGGACTTACTTCACCAAACTGAACCCAGTCCTAACCAAACTAAACTGAGCAAAGCCAGACTGATTTAAAAAAATCCTTTTAAAAGAAAAAACCAGGAAAGATAATATGGAAAGATCTCTCTGTTCTGTACAGGCAAATCTTAATAGAATGCTGGTCTAACAGGAACCTCTGTTTGGAGACTGTTCCTTTGTGTTCTCAAGAGCCCCTCAATCGGCTTAAAGGTCAGACTGCATACAAATCACACAACGGCTCTGTTTGTCCTTTTAGTAATTTAACAGACCTCATAGAGAGACAGGGCTGAGAGTCTGCCTCAACAGCGTTCGTTATTCTTCGCCTACTCCATCTGGCCCATTACACATGACGAGAGAGTTATAGCTCTCTTGAAGAGAGTTAATAAATCAGCCACAGATCAGGTTAGATTCGCCTCTTTGTTTTTCATTCCAATCACTATAAATAATGCTCATAATGCCAGTTAGATTGTTTGTGACAACTTACTTTGCATGTGTCCATGTCAGTGAATAGAGCCCCCTGAGCTCTCAGGAGGGCACCGAGTAAATTGAGAAAGTGATAAAAAACAATGCACCAGCACGTTTTCCACGGTTAACCATGTATTTTTAATAGAAACACCGCCTTGCTCATTATTACCTGCCAAAGAAACATTTAAGGTGATTTCCAGTAATCTCTTCAATCTCTTCTCTTTCTCGCTCTTTATTCCTCTCCAGCCTGAACTCACACTCTCTCTATTATTTTCCCCCTCAGCTACGCCTGCAATAGTTAGCCAAATGACATCCTTGTCATGATGTTAGGGTGATAATGTCAAGTAGGTGTGAGAGCTGTGTGTGTGTCACTCGCTTAATGGCAGCAGCCAAGCCTGCCATTAATTCTCTGCTGCCCTGCCGGCCAGATGGAATACTTCGCCGTATTGGTTGGCGTGACAAACAGTGACACGCTGCACGGTGCTGCAGGTATTATGGCCGCTCCTGAACTCTGAGGTGATATTTACTGCAGCAACCGCCCAGCTGCCTGAGTGTCAGACTCATATCTCCACAACAGTTACTATTAATATGCTTGTGAGTAAGAATTAAGACAAGCTATTACAGTATGGAGCAAGGCTAAAATGTCCTCAGGTGCTGTGTAATTGAGTTAATATAGAAGGAAAATTGCACGCTGATCCCAGCAGAAGTGAAGGCCGCAAGGACTGGTAGTTAGTGGAAAACTATATTTCCCATGAGCCCTTGACTGTAACCTGCTGCGAGCGAGCAGCTGCATGGCATCGTCAATATGTCTCAGTCTGCTGGGTACTACCCAGCTGTAAATTGTTGACAGTTATACAAGCAAACACATCAATGGGCAGTCAGGCAACAGACAGCAGAGCTGGAGGCCCGTCCAAGATGACCCCACGCTTATGAAGAGCAAATTATGTTTATACAGCGCTGACTGTCTGCGAAAAGTAAAACTTCATTGTGGGGAACATGCCGCATATTAATTTTGATTGTTAATTATTTAATGTGCTTTTTGGAAGAAAACCACTTTTGAGTGGAAGCAGATACATTAAAACCTACAGTAGATGTTATAGGATGTATTTCATTACTTTAATTTGTCCTTCCATTGACATTGGCCGACGCTAATGAGAGTTATTTTCTGTGGTGTCTATCCAGCTGGAGTCTAAAAGCAGAGGGGTATTTAAATCTCCTCCTGACACTGAGCCAATGTGTGGCATCCCAGGGGCCTATGCTCAGTCCATAGCACCAAAGAGGACAGGATCACTTCGACTGTAGTGGAGCTTTACTATTAATGCATAGCTGCTGACGAGAAAGGTCACCTGGGGAGGAAGGTGGTCACTGAAGAGATGCGACTCTCTGCTCCTTCTGATGAGAGCAGCAGCCACTGAACAAATATAATACACCCTGTTGCAGAGGACTTTGTTTTCCGTCCACACCTCTGTGACAGTGTAAATTACAGTTTGGCAGCCTGTTGCACATACAGAGACAACACCAGACCCATTATTTCTTCCAAAGTAACCTTTCGCCGTCCCTCACTTAGCTGCCGCACACTTGGACATCCTCCCCCCGTCAGCGCTCCTGACACCAGTTGTGAGAAGGTTGTGGTCACAGGCGAGGCAGAGTGATCAGTCATCACACCAGCTGAGGGTACAAGTTAGTCAGTGTGAGGATTTGACTCCAGGGAAAGTGAGTGCCACTTGCAGAAAGACATAGACATGCATAGGCAGACATACAGATATAGAGACAAGACACGCACGGATGGCACCGGGTCACGTGAGATCTGTCTTTTAGTGGCTCTTTTATGGAGTCTGAAGGGAGATGACTTTGGCTGGGTTGTGGCCGAGTCGATACTCTAACCTCCAGCTAGAGGCTAGGGTTTGCTGTGCCCTGGGTTTTTACTGCCTGCTCTGTCCAGACAGGTAATAAAGTGCTTTTACAAGCAGCCTTTAATTGAATGAAGAAGGCAAAGGTAGAGGCCTCCAGGTAGTCGTGAATCTAAATTAATTCATTTATGACAAATGGAATCTGTCTGGCTTTTTCACATGAAGTTTGCTTGATAGACACATGTCTGTTTTGGTTGTGAATAATCATATAAACGTCTTAAGCTAAGCTCATTGTGCGATTGCCTGGTGTTTGAGGAGATTTTATATAGACCATAACGGAGATGCTGGGACGAGGCTGCCTCACTGTCATTTGACTGTCATTTAGCTGTCATTCAATTAAAGTTGCACTTGTCCTGCCAATACTTTAATTACACCCCCAATAATTGTTTTGCCGTTTTTTTTTTGAAGCAGTGAGAATATTGAGGCTAATATTTTTATGTGAAGAGGAGTGCTGGAAATTGGACATAGATACAAACGTGTGCACACACATACACACACACAAACACACATACCATGAATGCATGCAACTCTGCCCTGTATCCTTAGGCAAATACAATTGACTTTGACTTGGATTAGATTTTATAATGCCACCCACATAATACATCTGGAGCATCCGAGACCTCTTTGTCTTGGTTGATGTCACCAGCAGTGAGCTGATGATGTGGGCAGATGGGGACTGTAGGCCTGTATGCATATGCACAAGCTTCACAAATTGCTCCTCAATAGCATTACAGTTGAGTCTCTCTTCCCTCACTCCCACTCTGCTTTTCCTGCACTGGTCTCTCTCCACTTTCTTGGTTTCTTCACATCCCTAAAGCGCATGTGTTCCCACTCATGTCACTGTGCTTAAGCTGTGTCAAGTGGGAGAATATGTGTGTGTTAGTGTGTGTGTGTGTGTGTGTGAGTTTGCATCTTTGAGCACATAAGATTGCACCCTTTTTTTCTCTTTTTTTTTCGAAAGGCAATCTTTTTTAGAAAGGCACTAACTGAAACACGACTTTCAACGCAGATGGTAAAGGTGATACAGCAATAAATTAGAAGTTACTGTACAGCAGAGCACAGAGGCAGGAGAGTAGAAAGAAAGTGAACATTGAGGGAATGTAGGAAGTCAGAGGAGCCGGCCAAGAGGTTTGGCACAACACAAGAGACTATTACCATTTTGGGCCTCAATGAAGATATCCATCCATTCCATCCATTAGCTATAGCCTCTTATCATTGAGGGTCACGGCAGGGTTGGAGCCAGTTCCAGCTAACATTGGGAGAGAAAAAGATGCAAAGTGGAACAAGTGCGACCTTTCCTGTCCTTACTAACTCAGTGAACCAGGGGAGGGTTTCAAATGTTTTGAGCGTCTCATTTAGTAACTACAGTAGGTTATATTATTTTGTGGGGTCACAGGTTATGTATAAATGACGAGCACATCCACTGTATTTCACCAGTGCGGAGGCCGGTCCTGGATGCTGTCACAGTTTAGGCCAACGTTTGCAGCTCTGACTTGCTCTTTATTGGACTTTTTATGTGAAGTCGGCTCTTCAGCAACTTCACCCAGTGTTACCTGATATAGTGTTACGTCTGCCAAACTCATCCTCATCCTAAAACATACAGCTTTAAAGCTGCAGTCACAACACAATGCAACATAAGAACGAGGATGATTCTTTATTTAAATATGCAATGTGTCAGAATGTGAAGCAATTTACATGTATTAATCACTTTGTATTGCCAGTGCTGGAGTTGGCCTGCTGACTGTAGCTTGCCTGTGTGGCGTGGGTCTGATATTGTTTGCATGGTGGCGTTGTCTGATGGAATGGTTTGTTAGTGTTATGGAGCCGATGCTCCGAATTTAAAGCAGAAACATTACAGTGAGGTTATTCTACATGTGATTGTAATTTATTTTCCAGCATTCTGAGTTCATTTCAGTGTTCAATCTTGTGTGTGTCACATCATTGTTTCAGGTGACACAAAACATAGTACCTTTAATTGTCTTCTGCATGGATCGTCAGCTGGTGAGGATCATGAATTTTTGTACCTCAAGCCTCAGCCTTTTAATGTGATGCCATCCAGGGTATATTTAACACCTTTTACAGAATTCTCATTTTAAAACAAGGCCGTTGGAAACATTATACAGATCTATCAGAGGCAGCGTTTTCAACCAGCTCATAAAGCCAACATTAGCTTAATTATCTATGTAGTGATAACTGATCAAATCTGCCAGTAACAGCTCTCAATTCAAACAGCAAAAAATGAGCAGTCAGGGGCAGGAGACAAGAAGCTGTTTTGTCTACCTCTGTGAAAGAATTTCAGGTGGTAAATCTGCCACTGAAATGACTACAAACTGCATTATATACTGAGCAGAACCAAAAGCCGGACAGGTAGAGCAACATTAAGAAAGGACAGGGCTTTGTGAATGAGCACTTGGAGTGATAATGGACACACTGAAAATTTGGGAGAAACCAGGGAGGAAGTGTAGTAAAAAGATTCAGTGAAAGTGCTCTAACCTTAACAACAGATAAACTAGGCCATATAGAGGCAATTTAAAGCCCCTGAACCTGGAATAATGTTAGTCATGGTTGACTTAGTTTACAGCTCTGGAGCTCATTACTGAGATGGACACCAGTCTGCCTCCAGAGTCTCAACAGCCACCATGTGGACTTAAGTCAATAAAGTCAAGGGCATCAGTGGCACTGGTGAGTAATAGGTTGTTTATAACTATGTGAGGAGGCTGTAACATCCGAGTGAAGCTCTGAGGCAACCAAACAGGAGAGCATCATTCAGCTTGATCAGGTTTCGGGAATATAGAACTCATTTGTGCCTGAGTGATACTGATGAAAGTAGGAAGAGTAGTTAAAGAAGAGGAGAAAGGCGAGACCTGGACCAGATTTGGAGGTCACACTGCCATGAGGAACAACTCTATGAGAAGATATCGATCACATTTCTGAATATTGTTTTCTCAATCCTGACAGATCAGGCACAATCAAAGTTACCTTCATATGTAATGAGCTGGTAAACCACACCAACACATATGCGCTGCTATATATATCCAAGCCGGCAGCCTTTTTTAAAATAGTGTTTAGAAATTTTCCGGTGATATATGACTGTAATTCATTATTAATGTGTGTTTGATGTGAGGCAGGGCCACTTACAAATTGGAAAACAACTCGGCCTGTTAGGAGGCGGCAGGAGAGTGTCCTTGGTAAATGTGTTGAGTCCTTCCTGCGGCTTACATATGAAAGTCATCCATTTCAATCGGACCTGTTAATTCAGTCTTTCTGAGCCGGAGCTGAGGGAGAAAATTATGGCAAGACACTGATGGATTATGTGACAGATCAAGACCATGCATACTGTATAAAGTCATGATCAAATACATAGTTGTAAGCAATATGTTATAGCACTCATTCAATTGGAATTATTAGAATTAGGCTTCATGATTTTTATAAAATGTATAGTGTGTTAATATCACACAGTTACAGTATAGAAGTACATAAGTCGTAGTAATTCAGACACAAAAGTGAATATTCATTAATCACTTAGTCATTATATTTATTGCAGTGTTGACAATAATATACAGCCCTACTTACAACACAGAAGTTAAGCTATTCAGTGTATTCATTTAGCCTCTTACTGTGAGCGGGCTGCTGGTTGTTTGTCACAGATACTCCTGAGTATTTCCCATTAGCATACAGTAGATAAGGAAACAGCCAGTATGTCTAAAATGTTGGCCGAGGAATTTATGTGGGTATTATATTTGTTGACACTTAAATAATTGCATGAAATATTTTCTACACCAAAGCCTACCTAAGGTGTATTAAAGACTCATAAATATACATGATGAAATACATTGTTTGCCCAAGTCACATAAGAATATTAGTGTGGACAGAAATGTCATCTGTTGTTTCTGTTGTGTTACATTTCATATAGTACATTTTAGTTTCAGTTGAAGTGTCAAGTGTCCACCCCAAGTGTCCAGATCTTGTTTGGTTTTATGGGCGATTCATCCATTCAGTGTCAGAGGTGCTAATAAGATGATGGTGCCATTATAGGTGACACCGGGCATGTATCACATGACGTCTTGTTGGTCCAGCTCCAGCCCGGCCTGTCACCGGGATGCGATGGATCTTATCCCTCATCCGAGAGCAGACAGAACGTGGGTGGCAGTCCTCTTACTCTCACTGTGAAACGGCGTCTGTGACAGCACAGCAGTGCTGCAGCTGAGCCACAGGGAGCATATAGGGACAGAGAGCAGCCAAAGCTCCCTGTAGCCTACAGGGGATGCAAGAGACACTCACTCTCACCACAGGTGCTCTCCCTCTCCACCTGTCAAAATTTCACTGGTTGCTCTACACATCCCTGTGCTTTGCAGCACATGGGGCTCTAGTGTCCACCGCGGCCCTGGATTTCAAAGTGGTTAACGTACCAGAATTTTGTCAGTTTTTACCCATTTAGAGCAAATTGCATAAACCCAGCATGACTAGCACCAATTTTCCCAAAGCACACCAGAGCTTTTTAGATGAATGGATGTTCTCCATACCTAGAAGAGAATAAGATAAGATAAGCTTTATTGATCCCACACAGGAGAATATTACTGGTTACAGTGGCTCTCAAAACAGGCAAATTAAATAAAAAGTAATCAAGTAATGAAAATAGGTGAAAAGTACAGGTGGCAAAATATGACAATATGAATAATAACAATAACAAAAAATATTAGTAATTAGAAAGCTATTTACACTATGTACACATTTTTCCTTGTCAATTAAGTTGCTTTTGAGCCTTGCTGCCCACTTGCTTGAGATAGGTAATCAATCACAGTGAACATTAAGTTGTCTATATTGTTTCCCAACATTGTTGTTGCATGGTAATATACTCTAGCATAAAGTGGTGGCAAACACCACCACTTTATGTTAGAGTATATTGCTGTAATGGATGCCCAAACATCCTATTAGCACTTGAAAACACTAACCTGAGACCCTGAACAGTTTCAGCTATTTCATTGTGAAACAATAATGTACAGTAAGTTTAATAAAAAATAATAATGACTGAATGTACTGACCTGCCGATCCAAATCTCTGGAGGATTTTAATATCATAAATTAATAGACTAAGGACTGTTTGGAAAATAGGAAACATGTATTCATCAATCAGATTGCTTTAAAAATGGGCTGCAATTATGCAGTTATGCACATCTGTAAATAAAGCATTAATATGTGTCTGTATAACCAAAAACTCCACTGAGATTTGATTGAGTTCAACAAAATAGATGTTGAATAAATCAGCAAACTGTGGGAAAGAAAATTAAGAAGAAATAAAACTACCAACCAAACCCAAGCCTTGTGAATAACAATTTAATCAAGAAAATGAAGCCTTATTCTGCAACTTTAAATAGAACTCATCATATCATAAATCTTAAAATTGTTTTGGAGGACAGTTTAGAAGACAATTGACATTTCCAAAGAGCTGCCATGTTATTTTTAGGCTGTAAATCAAAAACGAATACCAGTGCCCACCCAAGTGGTACATTCATTCAAATAGCTGTAGGAAGGTTTCACAATGATGTCTGCATGAAGAAGAGACCTGTCAGTCATCTGTCGTACGTCCTACTCGAAATGACGTTCTGTCTCAGGGAAATGCCTGTTGAGCCGTGCCAGACTGGCTGGCTATGTAACAACAGCAAAAGGGCTAAAACATGTTAAAACAACGGGTCATCCTTTGAGCAGGCCACAGCACTGGTAACTATCACCTCTGAGCTCATTGTGTGAAATGTCACCTCATCAGTTTATTTGACAAAGACATTATTTTCCTGGAAGCATAGTAATTATTCATTTTATCCACATCTCAGCTCTTGAATCAATTTTACGCTCTTCCCACACAAATCATTTTGTGCCACTGAGCACAGGAGAAATATTTAGTTTGAACGCATTAAAATGCATGCGCTGTTTACTACCACCCGGTCTTTTGTCTTGAGAAATAACTGTAAAACAAAAGCAATAAACTGCAGCGTAGAGCCGAGCCAGAAGGTAGATGGACTCAATTTGAAATACTCTGTATCACAATATAACTGCGAGCAACATTTCGCTGTTGCACACAGATTGAGCCTCAGAGGGGACAGACTGTAAAGACATCTGAGTGACATCTGAGGATTACCCCAACAGCAGATCAGTGGCTATAAAGGGGGCAGAACCCAGACTCCAATACAAGGAGGGGGCACTTTGAAGTGACGATTAGGCTGTGAGCTTTGCACCCAGAGCTTCCGAGGCACTGCCCTCTCCACCTCAGCCGGAGCATAAAGATGCGGTGTGGCAGCTTTGCTGACTGGACACTGCTCCAGTTCCGCCTGTCCAATTAGCAATTTCTTCTACCCCTGAGGACGGATCCCTTTCTGCTTGGCTTAGCTCACTGCATGTGGGCCAGATCACCTACATGTACAGTACCACTCTGTGCAACCACAGTAATGCTTGTTGTACTCAATGCTGCTATCCACTAAGAGCACTTTGAAGACTCTGTTCTTTGATATTTTCTGCAAGTTCTGCCTCTGCCTCGAGACCCTTTCAGACACAACGTGATTTGAGCGGTGCCGTTGGGTTCAGCGGTGCGAAGTTCAACCTTGTTGAACTCGCCGGAGCTGCACGCTGGGCTGCACACGCCGCTTTGCTCACCGCAACAAAAAGCCATCGTGGTGTGGTGCGAGCCATTGGAAGTAATGGGTTTCTGAACGCGGTGGTGTTGTTGTCGCATTGTGTCTGAAAGGACTTATACCCTTAAACACCCATATTTAACCTCCTGCACGACCCGCTCTTTGTTGTCCTCCTCAGTGAAAGGGTTTATTGCAAGCTCATTTACACCATCATTGTCACTACTCAACCCAGTATATAGTGCCATCTATTTTCTCTTTTATGTGCATATAAAAGAGATGGCCACTGAAATCTAAAACAAACAAGCGACTTTCAAGTTCAAGAGTGCTTTGACTTCTAAAGGCTTCTGATCAAAAGGTTCAATGGCTTGTTCAGCTCACTTGTGGTGCCTTCTTAGATGTGATTCATCACCCTCCATTTTTCATTCCTTAACTAGTTTTATATAGTAGAAATTACTACATGTGGCAGTTCTCGTTTAACATCAAGAGAAATATCTCCTGATACCAGTCATAGCATGCAAACACTGTTTTATCTTTCACCTTCTTAATGCATCACCTGCTGGAATATTTCAAGCTAAAAGTTTTGTTTTGTTCAAGGGGAAAGATAAATTGAATTCCCTGAGTGCTGTGATAGCTGTGTGTAGTGGAGGCTTCTCTTACTCTAATGATGCCTCCTTTTCTGCACAGCCATAGTGCTGAAGATTTGCATATCTTCCTAATACTTCAACACAGTGTATTTCCTTTTATTCCTCTGCACTGCCTGCACACAGTGGTTCTCTGTTCTCTGCTTCCTTCCAAAAAGGAAGTTATATTCCATGAAGTAGGGAGCAAAATCCAGTTGTCCATTACAGAGAGCACTAACGTGGCCTCTTTGGATGCTGCATTTTATTTGGAGGCCTTTTACTCCCTTGACTCTCATGACTGACACAGATCATAAACCATACCACCCACCATCCCACCCCTCGACCTTCAGAGAGAACACAGGATGCAGGGCCCTACATCAGCTGCTGGCTTTCACTGATCCACCTGACTCTCCCAAGCCCTTCAAAATCAAAACATCCATCACTGAGCCACTTAGCACTAAAGCTACCATAGATGGCCTTTGCTGGAGACCAGTTCAGCTTTCCTTATTTAAGATCCCTCGCTGATGTCGTGGTATCTAATGGACTCAACTTTATTGACCTCTCTATGAATATACAGTAGTGGAGTATATGGCCTGTGTCTATTTCTGAACTACTATGAATGGAGATATTCATCATTCAGGGCTTGGCTGTGTTTCACTTACCCCCTAATGCTCAGGAGGGCACGGACGTGCCTTTTTACCATCAGCAGTCTCTTTGACTGTGGATAAATCATTGGGGGACACCTTAACGACTCGTACTCTGATTATATCTATACATACCTGCACGACAGGACAAGATCAGTCAAGTCAGATGGAGTCTTTTCCAGTCTGGGCCACTTGCTGTTGTCAGGCGTTAAACTAATGTAGAGAGAGATGTTTAAGATGTTTAGGATTAATATGTGAAGGGACAGATTTCCATAAGCCATAGAGAGCAGAGTTCAGTTGACTCCTACTGGTTGGTTAAAGCAGGTGCATTGGAAGGGATGTAGGGTGGGTCTTATTTGTACGTAGATGACCTGTTGCACATTCCTACCAACAGTTTCAGTTTCTGATCTGCAGGTGGCAGTACAACATCCAGAAACACAGCAATGTGCCGAAAAAGGTGAAGAAGAATAAGTGTTTACATGAACGTAAATAATGCAGTTTCAAATCTTAAGAAAAAGTTTGCAAATGTTTCATGCGGAAAGTGATGCTTTTGGTGTGGAAACACTCAATGCTAACAGAAACTTTGCTTACAAGAAAACTCCCCATGTGCAATGAAAGTGTTATCAAATTTATAACTGATATCAAAGGGAAATGAACTTATTTCTAAATGTACTGCCAGTAACACGTACATAAAATGCTTACCCTTGAGTAGATGTAGTGAAATAGTGAATTAAGGATACTATATGATATTTTTTCGATGCAATTCATATAGCGTACTCTGCTAACTATTATTATAAATGTTTCTCCAAGACCAGACAGTCAACCGGCTGAAATAGCTCCAATACTGCATCATCGATCTGTGTGTTCTGTGATGTAGAGGTGTTTAATTCAGGGAGCTCAGATACAGTAAAATCAGCTCCTCTAACGTTCCCTTGGCTCTAATTTCTGTGGTTGCCATAGTCACTCTCAAGTCAAGTTGAAAAAGTTCGTGAACTGTGAATGCAGCAGTGAACAGCAGTGCGCGTTCATGAGAGCTGTGTTTACATCGAAAACAATGGAGGTGACCACGGCAACCGCTGGCTGGCTGAGAGCACCTTGAAGGGGAGCAGCATGAGCCGGCCGCTGGCAGGTGAAGGAAGCACTTGATTACACCATGTATATTGGCATTTCCAGTGCATGGTGATTGCGAATACATTTTATGAAGCTCTAGCGCAAGTTCAGCCAGGAAGACATCTATGCTTCTAATCCACAATCTATTTCTCATCTTCCTACTGCGCATGCTCATGCCCATTTCCCGCTGCAAGTGTTCAGGGCGGTCACTCGCAATCAGCTGACTCTCCAGCTGTTCTCTCCCATCCAATAGCACGGTGACACTCCCTCATTGCTAACCAATCATTCTTGTGCCCTCCTTACGTTTGCTCTCTGCCCTAGCGCTTGCTCGCCGATGATCCGCGCACCCCTCCACCTCCCCATCACCACCTTGCCTTGGAAGTATCGTCATCCTCTCCACCCTCTCCCATGGAATCAGATCCCGGTCTGGGTTCAGGAGGCAGTCACCCTTTCCACATCTAAGAGTCCGTGCATCACTGGAGCTGCAGAGTCCGGACCCCTGTTCGCAGGCCTCTGACTGCACACATCTTTCGTTATTATCACTTCGTCATGTATGGATTGTAGTATTGCATGTCCTCCCTTCCGCCCGTCTGTCTCTCTTCAGCCCAACCAGTCGTGGCAGATGACTGTCCATCCCTGAGCCTGGTTCTGTCCGAGGTTTCTGCCTGTTAAAAGGAAGTTTTTCCTTGCCACCGTCGCCAAGTGCTTGCTCGTGATGAGAACTGTTGGGCCTCTATCAGTCTTTTTTTTAAAAGAGTATAGTCTAGACCCGCTCTGTTTGTAAAGTGCTTGAGATGACTTTCATTGTGATTTGACGCTATTTCAAATAAGATTGAATTGTATCTCCCATCCGGCTTCTCAGCCTCCATTTGCCACAACCACCACCAGTGCAGGACTCTGGGGGGGGTTCTCTGGCGCTGGCTCAGATTGTATGTCTTCAATCATGATGTCTCCCCCCAGAGTCCAAAACGCCAAAGACTCTCTGTCAAGTTGCTTATCAATGTTTATGTCATAATAAATTATCTTTTCTCTCAAACTCAACTCTCCTGGTTGAAATATAAGTTAGCCATACAGCAAGGTTCACTCACTTCCAACTCGCCCTGCAGAGTCGGCTCGCCCATGTCTGAGCACCCTCCATTTTGGCCATATAAATTTCAGTACAAATGCACAAACTAAATGTTTTTTCACGTTCAGGAATTTGTGTTCTCTTCGGATTTTAAAGGTCTGTCTAGTAGTAGAAGTCTCATCACACTATACCTGTCATTAGGTTTGCTGTCCATGGTCTTTGCTGTTCTGTATGCGCTCTCTCTTCTCTGGCTGCAAGTGGCCTCAGGTGTTACGTTGACTTCAAAACAGCAGTGGAGGCTGAAGGAAGGCTGAGGAATACAGCACCGATCCCATTCTTGTTTTCCATATGAAACACGTTTACCCGCCACTGTTGTTCCTTTTTTGAGCTCGCCCGTTCCCAGAGGACACGACGAGGTGGAGAATAAAGCAAAGATATGATGGAGGAGTGAGATGAAAAGGCCGGTTGTGACAAGCAAAGGAAGGGAACGAGACGGCAATTGGGGAGAAGACAAACCCAGTTATTGAAATCAAAATCATGGGTGTTTGTCAGTGTTCGTCACTCAGCTGTGTGAAAATGCATCCTGACACCCGTTTATCACTGTATATTTAGGAATCAGAATTGTTGGAAAGAAGTCACGAATATGAATACATTAGCATCTTCCCCACTGTGCAAATATCAAAGCTCAATGAGGCTTTATATGCTTGTCCTCTTAAGTGAAGGCCGATGAATTGTTTTAAATGTGGAGAATGTGCCGCCTGAAACACAAAGTGCTCACGAGTTTAGATCCACTTATTATAGGCATCATATCCAGCTTGTAAACAGACGAAGGCGTGCAGGTGCAGGTGTGAGTCGTCTCACTGACACACACACACACACACACTGAGAAACATGCGAGCAGCAATAGATGATGTTTTTTTATGACTCTCATCCAGAGCCACCTCTCTCACTGGGCATCTACTGATACCCATTAATCATGAGCTCTCTAGTGTTGTCAGCCTCCCCTCCCCTCTCCTCTCCTCTCACCCCCCTCCCTTCACTTTCAGCCTGTCACTTAACAAGCTGTGACACCATGACAGTGATGTGTGTGCAACTGAGTGATGCCTGGCTGCAGCCCTTATTGGAAAGGTATTGAAATGCTCCGGCACGAAGGGGCCAGTGATGAGATTGTATTTCTCAGCTCCTTATGACAGAATGTAAAAATGGCTGCTTTGCTATTCAATTAGACGTAGAGAGAGAGAGAGAGAGAGAGAGAGAGAGAGAAGGCCTGGCTTTGGTTTGGGTTGCCCTCTTTGACAACGTGATTTACTGTGACATACAATCAGCTCTGTAGCAAGAATCCCTTGTTTTTATTTTGCACACGATAAAGAAAATTTCTCCATGTATGCAAAAAAGCATCACTCATTTTTTCTGTCTTTCTGCCTCCCTTTGTGTGTATGTGTGTGTGCGTGCGTACAGGCTCAGTGTCCCTCAGTGTGTTCCTGGTCTCCCTCGCAGTGACAGTGTGTGCTGTTTGGCTGGTGGCTCTTTGTGGCGTCTGTGGTTGGTGTCAACGCAAGCTGGTGAGTTTAAACACACACACACACACACACACACGCATGCACGCACACACACACACACACATGCGCGTGCACACACACACACACACACACACAGACACACAAACACACAACCTTCACTAACAGATATACTGTAGCTTCCAGTCACATTTGTTGCCATCTTAACATGCTTTAATAATCAGAGAGCCTTAATAAACATGGTCTGCTGTGATTTTTACTAGAGAACGACACTTTAGTTCACTGGAGAAACGACAATGTGTGCAAATATTATGAAAATCTGTGCAAATATTATGTGCAATCTTGATGAACTGAGAATTTTCTGTCACGAGACAGTTATTAATGAAGACATATTAGCAGTGGAGCAGTGGTAATAGTGGAGTAATTACTCAGAGCTTTTACTTATGTGAAAGTGCCAGTAAAGCGTACAAATACGTACAATTTAAGTTCTGCATTCAAAATTCCACTAAAGTAAAAATACACAAATATAACCTGCAAAAAGTAAAATGACTTGTTATGTAGAATAATGACCCCTGTGGCATATTTATCGTTATATATTACACTGTTAGATCGTTAACACTGATGCATTAAGTAGGTTTACTATCGTAGGTGGTGGAGGTGGAACTAGTTTTAGCAGCGTCACAGTCGGATGCCCCCTACGAAGGGTCACTAGATCAATCTGGATAGTGGTGAGGAGATTAATGAGAGAGGAAAAGACGGAAAAGGAAAAGCTCTGCTGCAGCAATTCGCATTAATTTTTTTGGACTTTGAACTGAATCTTTGCTTTGTGAAATATTGGATAATTTGAACTCCTTTGGCCTCAAACTGTTACTTAAATAAAACCTCCGAAGCTTGGAGGGAAAATTGGTGGAACTGCTAACAATTCCTGCTCATCTTAAACATGACAAGAAGCCCCAACTGGAGACAGCTTTTTAAATGGGTGTGCAAGTAAAGAACGTTGGAAACCACTGACTTAATCTATAATTTCTACAATTTACCTTATGTTTTTTAAATGTAAAATGTTAGTTTGAAAACATATTGATAAGCGTAACTATTAAAAAACATTGCAGTAAAAACCCTCTGAAATGCAGTGCAGTAAAATTATTCTTCAGTACTTATTTACTTTCCACTGCAGTATATTACTGTAGAGAAGCTACAGCCACAGTTACATCAGTGCCCACATGACCACGGCAGCGCAGACTCAAACTAATGAATCTCTCAGACAGATACAGCTCCGACATTAGTAAACTGTGCTGATACAGCATCAGTACCAGTCCACTCAGTGAGCAGAAACAGAACACAGATCAAGCAGACTGACCTCTAATAGAGGGCATGTCATTGTGATTATGTGGTATGAAATGTGATTGATTAAAGGGAGGCAACCACTCATTAGTCAGACAGAGCTGTACGGCTGAGTGCCACCTCACTTGGCTGATTTTTTTTAGATTTGCATGCCTTTAAAAGTTAATTGATTCCTGATTCATCCTGTGCTTGTACAACTCAGGAACACAGGTCACCTATTTTAAGTTTAAAGTCGGCTCCAACTCTTACTCGTTTCAGCCCACCATCATGCTGCTGTGAAACTTATTGGTCCACAGATGGCAGGATTTGGCATTGCAGTGAGCTCCACACACCACATGCCTCTCTACATTATGTCATTTGTGTTGCTTGAATCCCCAGAAGGTGACTGTACCTAGATTACTCTTCAATGCCTCTATAACGTATATGAACCAGGGGGAAATGGTCTGTGCTGAAATGGGACGGTGGAACACGGTCTTTCTATTGTTTGCTTCGCTGGAACATAGTGTTATATTTGATATTCCACTCTAAAGTAAATGGAGCAGTGAATGACTCCGAGGTTCCTGCTGTGGACGGTGGTAGTTCTGCTTCCAGCACCTTGGAAAGTGCCCGAAGGTCCTCTCTGGAGCGCTGCTGTAAATGGATCTTATTTCCATCCTGTGACAGCGAAGCACAGCCAGAGCAGAGGCAGGATTGGATGATGATCTGCCGGCCTTATGACCCTGCGAAGACCACTATCAACCACATCCTCACAGACAGGATGATGCGCTTCTGTCTCAGCGGAAAGTCTGTGCATGTCTTATATTTCTTGCATCGTACCCTGTGTGTGTGTTTGTGTGTGTGCGGTGGTAGGGGGTAACACAAAGTGGCATCAAGATGTTAATTAAGCCCTTTTCAGTCTTCGGACCACTTTGGCAAAAATGTCATCCGCCCACTGGTGTGAGACCACATTAACCACCGCTGCTTAATGTACAAAATGATAAAGTGTGACTGAGATAATTGGCACTCGTTTCCATGATGATAAACATGTTATTGATGAGACATTGCACATTGACAAAGCATAAACACTACTAATCTTGTTAAAAATCAATTTCTCACATTAGCATCCTGAAGGTGTCCTATTTTCAACATGTGACTAACAACCATGAAGGCGTGGCAGCTGTTCAAGCTGCTCTTCTAAAAAAAAAAAAAAAAAAAAAAGTTGTGATCCACTCCCTCACTTCCCTTGATCTCTTTATCGCTCATATTTTCTATGGTCGCACTATATTCCCTGAGCACATGATTAGAATGCATATACGGTATAATTTGCATAAACATGGCTACTTTCAACTGAGGTCTCTTATTATAGATGCATACATGTTGTAAATTCATGCAGGCTAATTTTCCAGTCACAAAAATCTTCTCATTAGGTAAAAAGAGCTCAGTGGTTGGTGCTCATCTTACGTAAAGCTACTACAAGCCAGTCCACATCTGAAACTTTCATTTTTGATATTTCCGAGTGTACTCTTTGACAGTGTCAGCTTTCATAAGAACAAATGTTTGCCTCAAGCTTCACATGTCAGTTGCGAGTGGGCCCATGCCAGTTTTGGTTATGATTCATAGGTTAATAGACAAGACATTTTGGGTGAGTGTTGCTTTCGGTGTTTTAGCTTTGGCAACCAGTGCGATGGATTTTATTTTAAAAGTCCTCATGTGCAGTCATCCTGAAGCCTCCCTCCTGCTTGGCTTTCTGTTATCTAAGCCCCCTGGAAGTGCTGCACATTGAATGCTATCCTTCTGCTGCCTGCTAAGTCTGTTTGCTCATTGCCGTTTATAGATGGATCAGCCTGACGTTTTTTAAAATATGCGCCGTCGTCATTTATAAAAGCGACTTTTACAGCAATCATTTTATTCTGTTGATTAATTTGGTTTATTTTCATTTTGGTCTTTATTATGATTTTGTAAAGAGAGGCAAAAAAAAAAGAGATATAACGGGTCACATGGTTATTAAGCTGCTGCATTGTGGGGCTGATGATTGTCAGCTGGGGCTCATGTTGTAGGCGTTGGGTGGGATTTTTTGATATCAGAGGTGGTGCAGCTAACATCTGTTTGAGCAGCAGTGGCTGTTTGGCATTCAGAAAACCCTCTGCTTGCTCCTGTGAGCCCTGTGCTGTTTGATCCGTGACATAGTTGTGAGTGGAGTTGAGATTGGACCTGACTGGATTCACAGGCTGATTCGATCCCTGTTGGGCTTGTATCAACAACCCTCAGCGTTTTGGTTGCATTAAATGGGGAGTGTACAGTCGTTAGGAGGATGATAGTAATCAATCAATTAATCAATCAGAGGAAAGAGATGACGTGAAAATCATTAATTATAGAATTTCAAAGCAGAACTGCGACAGTCAATGGGATTATTATAATAACAGCAAATTACATGGATCCAAAGCCTTGACCTGTCACATGTAAGTGACAGTTGGCTGTGTTCCAGCTGATATCTAAATTACACACCTCTGCCATTACATGCATCTTACTGTCAGCAAATACTGAAGAAGAACGCAGGTATTAACAAAAACTTGTTGTGACAGATGAACGAATTATCACTTGATGATTTTGCGGCGGACCACCATTTTAATAGTGCTCTCCTCTCTAATTATGGTGAGATGTGGGTAATATTGAGCGAGCATGTAGACTCTTGCTGCCTGCTAATTCACAGCAAACAAACACAGCTGGGTGTTGGAAAGCAGTGCACTGCCAACTGAGACAGAGAGAGTGGTAGTTTCACTCCGTCTCCTCTCGTGTCTGTATTCTTCAAGAAAACCCTCAGCGTCACCCTGGGCAGTCCAACAAGTCTTTTCTCACTCATCTACTGTACTGTAGAAAAAAAAATCTGGTTCTGCCTGTATATGCTTTTTATTCATCCATTATCATGCCCGTAGAAATAACCGAGTCAGCAATTTGCACAAAGTCCTTATTAGGGTAATGGGCAATTGAGTGTTTATAACACATTAAAAATAGCCTACACGATCTCATCTGTCAGCATATTTCGCTCCTCTTTTGTCAACATAAAGGGGCTGGAATATGGGCACTTAATTATCACTGTGTGACTCTTCTTCTCCTGATAAAGGATTACTCTTGTTGCCATTACGCTTTATTATCAGAATTAAGGCACAGTCTGTTTCTGCATAGAAGTAACATAATGAAACTTCAAGACACAAGCAATATATACCCAAATAACATAACACCAGTATTAAAATTGAAAACACAGGATTAGAGCCTGCTATCACTCTAAAATTAATCTTGATATTGTATTTGTAAACACAAAAGTAAAACTGATCAAGAAGATTGCAGACATAGCCTATTGCACTATTTATTTGGTTGCCAGTATAAGTTCAGTCGTGATAAATAATAATGCTCCCAGCTTCAAAATCGCAGATTGAATGAAAAATTAATTCAAGCTTCATGAACTCCCTCACTATTTTGTGGCCTTTGTTCAACCTTTCCTGTCACTACACACCTGTTCATCTACTGTACAAGACTCTAATAATGACATTTATTTATATCTCTAAAATGCCCTGTTGGGCTTTCATTGTTAAAAAGTGTGAGTGGATTGTTTTTTTTTTGTGCAAGTTGAGGCTTGCTGCAATTTGGATATGTCTCATAAATAGTTCATCATATCAGCTGGAGCTATTTTGAACTCCTGGCTCAGAGCCAGGCAGCACTGAATACTGTAATCGTGTGAAACCCTTTTGTCGTATAACAAAGAGACGGCTGGTTTAAATTAGACTCAAGCATTTTCAAGGGTATTTGAGTGGATGATGAGGGGGGAAATTGCTTGTTCTTCCCCTGGTTTGCTTTAACCATCATTTGTGGTATTGAGCTGATTTTCCTTACTGTTTCTCGCCTCCTGTCTTTAGAGCTTTGTTATGTTCATCGCGATGGATCCCTGCAGCCTCCACAACTCCCCTTGAAGATGGAAGCAGAGTGTGTGTAGTGAATGATCTGGAGGAAAGGTGTAGAGGAGACGTTTTTGAAGCGGTGTCATTCTTTGTGTATGTGTGTGCACGGAAATGAGGATCGCAGTGCCCGTTGCAGAGCGTTTGAGTCCTTCCTCGTTTTCACATCCAATCCACTCGGGACTTCCTGTCACTCATTGTTTCTCTCAGCTCTCTTTTCGCACCTGTCCCTCCCTCCCATCTCTTTGTCTCACATGCCGTCCTGCACTGTCCTTGTTTTGCTCTCCTGCTGGCTGCCTCTGTTTTCTTTTCTTTTTTTAAAATTTGATTTCTATTTTCAGCTCTCACCCCTCTTCCTGTACTGGACTCTCACTCATCCTCTGTGTCTTCCCACCTTCCTGAAAATTTTACGATAGCATTGAATGATACATGAGTTTCCTTTGATAGCTTGTCTTGGCCTGACAGAAATTCAGACTGTTATGCCTCCCCGGAAATTGCCATACAAGAATACAGTATTATTGCGGTGTGCTTATGTACAATGATTTTTTTTTCTACCTCTTGGGCATGTAGATGTTTTGATAGCAGATTGTATGCATCTTTATGTTTTCAAAATGCTGTACAAAATTATGGAAGGTAATTTCATATATTCAGCCAGATTGTCAGGCCAGTGATAACAGCTTCCAACTGCCTGAAGCGGACTATAAAGCATCATGACTTGTCTCTATAATGGAGGCTGAGAACCTACTACTGACATGCTGTGATGCGTTCAGGATGTAGAGTTGTGTGTGTGTGTGTGATAGTTTATAGAGAGTCTATCGAGAAGTCCGTGTTTAAATTACAAACACACCTCTTGTATGCAGCTGTTTAACTAGTCATTCCTGTCAGATCTGTGTTTATTCATTTGTTGACCTTTCTATTTCAGGTTAGTGCTGATTATACAACAGATGAGCGGCTTTGTTTCCTTGTGTGTGATGGATATCGTTTTTTGCTCAGTGGTGCCATTGTGGGCTTTATCATTTTTGCTCAGCACTGCTATTGTCAACTCTGGCTTTGTAACAGGTCCAACAATATCCAAAGCCACAATATCCAAGGTGTGGACTGCAGCTCGATGTGATACCTGTGTTATCTGGACCGTATGGAGGCTACATCAGTCTGCCCGTCAGGCTCTGAAGCTTATAGGCTTTGGCACATTTTGCATTTCCATATGCTTCTGTTATTTATAAGCGTTGCATGCATCATAGATAGTCTGAGTCAGTCAGTCTCTGTAAGAAACTCATACTTCCTCAGGCTGTTTGCCTCTTCATGGTTTTCCCGTGTTTAGTGGAGATTTAGAGGACAGATTGAATGTGTGTTTTTCCAAATGCCTGGTCTATGCCTCAAAGAAAGCTATTCATATTGGACAGAGAGCTTTTTTGCAGACACCTCTATTTGAACCTTTACTCTTTGGCTGCCTCTCTTGTTGTTCATACTGCTCATTGATCAGGTCTAGAATTCTGGATGGGCCTATAACACAGACCAGATTCTTACCTACGTGTACTGGCACCTTTGAGATCCAAACTGAGTGATGCTGCTAAAATTTGAGACCCAAATTCGACCCGAGACCCAAGGTTATACTTATGTTAGTCCTTTTCTGTCAGTCATCAAAGGTTTTCTCAAAAACAAAAAAGGCAATAAAATACTGAATATACTAGGCCACAAGATTACGTCACAGCCACAGCAGCTCATCAGCACAAAATTTATGCAACGTTAACAAGAGCAAATTTCCAAGTATTAACCTCATGAATGTGGCTGGTATCCTCACACATGTGTTCAAGCAATTCTAACTTCCCTTCACTATTTTTTTTTTACTTTTTTTATTCCATTCATTACTGATCATTAACATCCTAATTCTTGACTTTTGAATGGCAGATTTGTTTAGCCATTTATCTAAATCTGATGTTGTCTGGCTGTTTCCCCCATTTGGAGAAACAATTGACCAATCAAAGCTTAACTGGCAGGATTCAGGATTCAGAATCTTCCCGCATTCATAATAAATAGTGACAGAAAAATGGCTGCAGAGATTGATGCAGCTGTACAGATTGTTGTAAGTCTACTTACAGATTCAACAACAACAAGTTAAATCTAATGCTCCAAGCATCAATACAAGCAGTTTCCATGTCTCCTTAAAATGACGTTTGTCACTTGCTACTTAGAAGTTCATACTTACTTTATGTACTTGTAACACATGAGTGATAGTTGGAGTCGATTGGCAGAGAAAAGAGACACAGAAATATTTAATAAAACATATCTGGAAATAAGCAAAGCAGAGGGTGACACTTTCTGTGTCAAAACAGCTAGAATCAGGCTCAAACCCAATATGTATGGTGTCGCTGGGTTGGGTAGCTGAACCGCAGTGAGGCTTACTATGAAGGCTCATTACATGAGTAAAGTGAAGGCTGGGAGGTTGCCATGTCTGAACATAACCATGGTTCAGTTTGATCTCCACACTCGAGCTCCATGTACAGCCCCCTACTAGTAAACCTACTGCGGGAAATCGCCCTTCGGCCAGCTTAAGATCCTATTGTCCAAGCCGAGGCTCGGTGGCAGCTCAGTGTGTTTTCCTCCCACTCGTTTTCTGCGATGGAGAATCCGCGCCCATCCTCGATGTGTATCAGAGCATCACTTTCAGGGAAGCATGCGGCATTTGGGGGTGGGGCAGCTTTAGACTGATCCCCTCCCTGTCCCACTTGTAGCAAAGTGTCAATAGAGATTACCTGCATTGTGACACATGTGAAACACCTTTAACTGTAATGAGCTTTTCCAGCAGAACGAGCCAAGCAGACCTCACTTTTTGAAGCCTTTAAATTGCCATTATTTCCATGGTTACAGCAGGTCATGCTCCAGCTATTTGAAATCAGACTGGCGCAGGACTTTCTAGAGGCTTCTCTCCAGTACCCGGCGGATTACCTTAAAGAGGCAATTGCCATGTAAATTTCAGGGTGGTGCGAATGATAATCATAGTCAGAACTGGCTCTCCACAGCAGATTTGATTTGACTTTGATGAGTGTAATCAGGAGACCATCAGGTAAAGGACTGATGGCACAGTGTTCCCGAGATAATGGGAGAGGCATTTACACTTGAAATTAGTATAGCAAAAACACAGCTTCAGAGGACAAATCTGAGCTAACCTTTTGTTTCTCTGCTTTCTGTCATCCCCTCCCTCCGCTTGGCTGAAGGGGAAGAGGAATAAGCCAGGAGTGGAGACAGCAGACACTCCAGACTCGGCACGTGGGCGAGGGGAGAAGAAAGCCATCAAGTAAGTGGCTGGTAACTGGTTGGGGTAGAATAATCTGGTGATAATAAACTCCAGCTTTGTGTCCCTCCGTGTACACAACAACACAAACAAGGCAGAGAACGAAGCCCTGTTGTTTTATCTTGAAGAGCACGGCCTCTGCAAGAGCGTGTTCGGACAGACGTTAAATGAAAGGTTAGTGATTTAATCAGTATAGATTAAATCTGCATTATCTTACCTGTGAAGCTTTTGGCTGGATGAGTCCGCTCCTGCACTTATCTTATGGCTTGTAAGATAGGTCTCCCTTAAGTGCAGGCCTTTAACCACGCCTCTGCATTGCTTAAAAAACGATGCATGTTTAATAAACGGAGGGAGGCTCCAGTGCTCTTTGTGAAATCGGAGTTTTTTTTTTTTTTTTAATCTAACGTTTCTTACAGGGCTCAAACTAAGATTAAGGTATTTTCTGTTCTTGATGAAACAAGACTAGAGGTCAGTAGCAGAAAATGTCAGCTTTGTAATGCTAAGCACAATGCTTTATTCCACAAAATGCCTCTATTAACCTGCTCATCACTACTTCTCTTCTACCACCACAGCTATTTTTGAATGTCTGTGTTGACTTTTTATTTTCTGTACTCACAGTTTTTATGCACTAAAGATGGCCTATGTGAATGTATTCTGACTTGAGTCTTGGTGTCTTAATTTTTGCCCATTTTCTTTCTCACTGGCTCCAGCAGCATTGGTGTGCTCTGTTGGTCATTTCAGCTTCCAACTTCTTCTTCTCTTCGTGCATTGCCTTTCTCTCCTGCTCTGTCCCCCCCTGTGCTCCAGCTCTGACCACTGCTGTGTGACTTGTATGACATCAGTGATTCTGCTCACCTTTTCCTCCTCTACTTTGATTGTGTGCAATTTATCTCTCTGCCTTGTGTCTCATGCGTTCATGCGCTCTCACCGCTCACGCCGAGGATGGGGGCCAGACTTCTTAATGTTTACTTGAATGTGTTTCATCAGTGGTGCCGTGCTAGATGAACAGAATGTAATCACATGCTGTATGTACTCATCAAATTATGACTTCCTCTTTTCTTGCTGCATATCTCCTCTATCTCTCTGTGTCTTTGCTGCAGCACATTGCTTTACGAAAAGCTTTTGTGAATGCCTTTTTCCCCCCTCAGGCTGCCCCCTTTTTTTATTTTTAAATCGGACCACTATGGTGATTTGTCAACTTCAGGTGGAAAAATAGACGATAAACTGGGCCTGTTTTGTTGGATGCAGCTGTAAGACCAACCCTCTTCCTCAAACCAAGCATCATCTCCAAAAAGCGGGAGGGCCCGATGCGAATGGTTGGTTGGTGCCGAGGCTGTCCATAGTTGTGTTGCTCTGACCTGTCTCTCTCTTTGGCCGCAGTGATCTAGACAGAGACTTTTGGAATAACAATGACAGCAGCACAGTGCAGCAGAGGTGGAGCTCCTATCCGCCCAAGGAGTTCGTACTAAACATTTCTCCCTATGCCCCATATGGAGATCCCCGCCTCACACTCAAGTGAGTCTTGGTCCAAGGTTGGTACTTCCTCCTGAGCAGGGCTGTAACGAGGCAGGGGCAATGCCACTCTACCCTTTTCCCTGTATTCCCTTTCCTTCCTTTCCTTGCATCCTCCCCTCACACCCTTTACCCCATTTCCCCCCATGTGCACTCACCACCACTCACCACTTATCAAATTGAACCAATGGATGTGGTTGTTATAATGGCCCGGCAGCTTATTAAACCCACCTAGTTTCAGACTCTCGATTATTTTTCTCTTCTTCAGGACCAAATTTTCTCATGAGTAACTGGAGATTTTTAGCCAAAGGCCTTTTTAAAAAAAAAAAAAAAAAAAAAAACCTATTCCATAAATGTCATGGTGTTGCAATATTCACAAACTGCACATTTCCAAACTTATTACTGTTACATAATGCGATTTCCATCATCGATAGTAATGACGACAACAGTAACAACCCACCCAATGTTAGCACACTGGAGGGCAGAAATGGTTACTAATGATTACTCATAATCTGCTTGGGAAATGTGAGTGTAGGAAATGTCATACACGCACATTAAAGCATCCCCGTGACAGCCATTCGACTATTACTGCCGCGGCAAAAGCGGCACAGCTCCGCAACAACCTCGGGCAAATTTCTGCCGCTACTCCTCACATCCTGTCACCTTTTAATGAACACAGAGGCGCGTGTTCAGATGCCCCCCCACTCCCTACAGCCCTGCCGGTCCCACTAACTTCTGACCTCTAACCTCTCACCTCTCTCCCATGGGGTGAATCCATGGAGACGGACAACCCTCGTAGCGTTTCTCTCCAAAAGACATGTTAACCCACCTTCTCTGTGATTTGTGTATCTCCCCATCCTTTGCTTGTGTGAACTGAAATTTGTTGTTGTTGTTGTTGTTTTTGTTGTGGAGGGTTGACCGTTAAACCAGGTGCCAGTGTTCACCTGTGGTTTACATTCATCTGTGGCTTCTCTCTGATCCCCATCAACCTAATATCTAATGTGTACTGCACTAACATTGCAGCACTTGAACTGTGTCTACTGTCTCTCATTTTTGGAGATAAGGTAACAGTGTTTTTACGTGATGAAATAAAAGTAATTTTTTTTTTTTACTCACTTGGCACTTGAATCCAATAAAGCACTAGCAAGGTCATACCTATCTCCCTCTGGGCACGGTGAGCACTCTAAGCTTAGACATCCTGCTACCAGGCATCTGTCTGATAAACTGTCTAATAACTGGTCATCTTTAATAGACCTAGCTGTTGAGGACTGTGTGTTAAATTGCCTGGAGAAAAGGAGGCAGCAGTGTGCTTATGAACGCGGTGGATATATGGATTACTGTCTGAAAACTCTGCCTGAAGATGATGGCTGCTGATCTCAGGAAACCAGCTTTAGACTCTAGCGCTTGTGTTTTGAGAAGTTCATTTTTTAAAGAAAACCCTCAAGGTTGTCATCCATAAAGTCGTTTTTCAGCAGGTCCTGTCTTCATGAGTTTTTCCTCTGTCCAGCGGTGAAACAAACAGATCGACTTTTCACTGCAGTAATCCTAAAATTAGTTGTTTTGTCAGTCGTGTGTGAGAAAGTAAAGACACTAACATTCAATTAAAATAAGACAACATTATGAAGTTGAAGATTATATTTCTAACTAGGAGAAACAGAGCATGACCTCCTATCTCCAACCCGTAATATGCCGCTAAAGTCAACACACGGCTGGGAAATCATTTCCTGTTTGAGATTCTCTCGAGATCAGCAGCTTTCAATCTCTGTAATGACACCGGGCCTCATTCATCAAACAGGTTACCTACCCCGCACGATCAGTCTCCATGTTTAAGGATTTATTGGATTGGAGGTTCAATACTGTGATTTTTCAATATTGAACTTGTTATATATTTGATGTCGACAACAGCCATGACACAATCTTGACAAGCTGGTTGTGGTGAATTGACACAAACCATTTTTCAAATTTAAGGCATCAAGTTTGAGTGAATTATATTTACTGTATATTGTATGTGGCTGTATTTCTTTTGTAAATCATACCTACTGTCAGTGAAGTTCAACTGGACACAGGATGGATTCCTTAATGGTACATACCTGTAAATACTCCTGGTGATTCATGGTCTCATTTATTTATGTGCTCCTACTTTTAATAAAGCGTAAAGAGGCTCACCTTGGTCCTGGCTCGATAAATGAGGCCCATGTCTCCTGTGTTGACCGTTGCTTCAGCAGTGTCATCCATGCTGTTGCTGTGATTGATGACTTATCCACGTGCACTGTCAGGTCAATTGGTCAGAATTAAATGTGAAAGGTGACCTTCAAAGGGACGTAATGCAAGTGTAGTAACCCCCCCGCCCCCTCCCTCTTGATCCCATGCGTACACACCAGGCGACAACGTCTTCTGTGCCTCCTGTTTTGTGTCTCCTGGAGCAGGAGCACCATGCATATTAATGAAATGTAGTCATGTCACCAGAGGGCACTACTGTGCTTTATGTTTGATCATCACTGCTTTCAGAGTAGACATGACATTTTAAACCTAAAACCAGTTTTGAGAGGAGGTCTGAGTCGACAGCCGCTCTTAAGTATGAGCACTGATTAAATTCTGGACCCTCTACCTTTCTTTAGAGGTCGAAATGATTAGATTGCCCTTATGATCCTCTCTCCTGTGTGGTGCTGGATTTTTACTACTTCCTGTTGACTGTTATTAATGCTAAGTGCTGATCAAATGACAAGTAGATCTTTAAAAAATAATGACACATAGCACATTAAGATCTAAAAATAGAGTGTAATCGATGTTTTACAGGAACAAATGCACTTGTATTTAACAAAATGTCACTTTGGATGACTTCCAAAATGAGTCGATTATTTGCTCATGAGGCACTTCAGTACAAGCCTCCCTCCCTTTTGCTCTAAGTTTCTACCATTGAATTGCCTTGTATAGTCGCACATCTCAAGCTCCAAATGCCTAAATGAATGAGAGAATGAGAACTAAATAACCGGTGTCCACACACTGTTGCCGTTAGTGAATGCTGGCAGCTGTAGTATTGGTCCTCCAGGCCCAGAGGAGCGACTTCTTGCTGGTTTTCCACCCTCCACAGGCTCCCTGTAAACTCTTCTCCTGCTCTACCTCTTCCTCCCTGCTCTCCTCTCTCCCATCCCTCTCTTCCTCCACACTGGACTCCAGACCTTTTCATCCCACTGCCTCTCACTTGGCCTGGAAAACTAGACCTGCCCCCCTCACACACTCTACTGATCTGTCTCACTTTCTTAGCCATGTGGTTGCTCAATCTATTTTCCTGTGTGTGTGTGTGTTTATGTGTGTGTCCGTCTTTCTCACAATCTTTGGTCTTTTTCTCCTCTGCCTGTTGTTATTCTCTCTTTTCTATACCCTCTGTCTGCTGTGGGACCTCTGCACCCTGTCTCTGTCTCTTAGTGGGGCAGTGTCAGGGGGTCAGAAGGGGGCAGCAACTGGGCATGGGGATGATGGGGGGGGTCCTTATCGCAGTGACAGCGTGAAGAGCATGGTGACAGAGGGAGTGAAAGCCGGGAGGTGGCAGACCGTCCAGGGCCACATGCAGTCCGGAGGATTGAGACCCAGCGAGTGAGTTCAGAACGGGGCCGGAAACAAACATTTCAGTCACTGTGCAGCAGAATAAACACCTTATTTATATGCACATTCTATCCTAAGTTTTTACCTGAGCAGCAGCTATGATTAGGTGAATGAATCAGTTCTGGGCAGAAACAGGAAGAGTCAGGTCAGCAGGGAGGAAAGTGCAGCTCAGGTGTCAAGGTGAACGTGCGGGCACAGATCAAGGTGTGAGCACCGGGGGGAAATGTGAACTCTTGTCATCATGAGAAGATAACAATAGTTACTCGAGCTGTATCACACTGACTCAAACCTTCAGCTGACACAATCGGCCCAGCTGCTCCTGTACAAATCTGCAGGAGTGTGTGATTTATTTATGTGAGGCGCTGCGCTACCTGCAAGTGTGCGTGCAATACAGAAATAGTCTCATTTTCACACACTGACTGAAATAATGCCTCATACTGCGGCGAGCCGACTTTTAATTAAGATTTAGCCTGAAATGTCAACTGCATGTTGGTAACTGACTGCATGTATCCCACAGCCATGACGTATGACATGATTTAGGGTCTATATTGGGCGTGTTGTAAATGAGGCAGTTAATTTTCAGTTCTTCATGATTTTTTTGCACCTTTCCTTGGCACCTCATGCCTGCAAATTTCTTCCTCCACAACACATTTACGCTCATCACTACCTCACTCCTCATTCTTCTCTCCTCTTCTCATCTTTCTTTTTGCCCCCTGTCTATAATTGGATTCTATTTTCAGGCTGCTATAAGTGTCTGTGTCTCTTGTGTTTGTGTCTCGCACCCCATTTTCTGTCTCTCCTCCATCGTCACCCTCTGCTCTTATCGCTCCCATCGCTCTCTCCATCTTTCTGTCACTGTGTAAACTCCTCTTATTCTCCTCTTCTGTTTTGCCCACCAACTGTTTCATTCTTGCAAAACCTCCCATTTACCTTTTTTATCCTTTTATTTGTGACAGTTAAATATGATGGATAGCGCACTAAAAGCCTTATGCAAAGTTATGTCAGGTGAAGTAATGCAGAGCGGAATAAACGGCTCCTAACTGATGTGAATAGCTCTCTCATGACCTAATTCTAGTAGTCTGGGTTACACAGCGATCTGAGAGAGAGAGGAGGATATATTTAGTGAGCAGAAAAAAATATATTAAAAAGATGAATGAGAATACTGTAGCCCACAAAACACAGGAATGATGTACCTGTAAGTAAGTGATGACATTTGAATAACATGTGTTACAAACCTTCATGTTGATGTTGATGCTGGAACATTTTTAAGAAAGGCAACGAGCCAATTAAACAGCATTTATAAAGGGGAGGAGTGGAAAATGAGCGGCTGACAGAGGGAGGGAGTCATACTGTAGGACTTGGTTGGCTGTTGGGATGTCTCTAGAGATGCAGCATGTATTTAAAAGACGAAAAAGACTTAGAGAGAAAGGAAGAGAGGCTATCAGAGATGGAAAAAGTTGACTGACGAGTAGAGGAAATGGGGATCTCTCATCAGACTAAAAAACCCTCGTTGAGAAGGCCGGGAAGCTGCAAAGCCACGACCCACACGCCTCGACGAGGTCACGTGACGCAGAACCGTGCCACGCCCGTGCGGACAGTTAACATCCGACCACTGCCAGCGCGAAGCACACCCTCACGCAAACAGCACGCTCAGACGGCGCAGACACGCAAGGTGCACACACATCTGACGCAGACGCAGAGGGCGAGCTCACAGTCTGCGCACGGCTGCCCGACGCAGCCCTATGAGCAGTACACAGCACACAGCGATCACTCAGGCTGCACCTTCTACTGCTATTTCTGCTACTGCTGTTACTGCTGCTGCCTCACGTTGCTCTCTTTCTCTCTCCTCCTCCTCCTGTCTCCACCTCCCAACGCTCCTCCCTCCGCCTCCTTCTCCACTTTGTCCTCAAATGCCACTCTTCCTCCTTCCTCCTCCTCCCCCTCACGACCATCAACTTCCTGTTTGGGTGAACTTTCTTGTGTCTATCCTGACGTCAACCTGACTTCTTCTGCTGTGTCGCCCTACTGCCCTGTGCCACCTTGTCTCATCTCTGATGGTTCTTTCCCTCTCTTCTACGTCTCATCTCCTGACCTCACCACTTCTGACCAACTCACCTCCTCCTGCCACGGCTCCTCACCTACATCTACTTCTTCCTCTTCTGTGTCTTCTGACTCTGTCCTCCCTCCTCATCATCCTGTCCTCTGCCGGCCGTGGCCTTCTTCGCGCTCTCTTTCCTCCCTGCTCCTCTGCCCTCCCAGCTTTGGGGATCCGGTCTTATCCTATGCATCCACTTTGGAGCACATCCCCTCTGGGCCGGCCCGGCCTCGGACACTGCTGCGCCAGCAGAGCCTTCAGCAGCCTCTCATCCACCCGCCAGGCCCAGGTCTCGGCCATCCACCTACAACATCCCAGAGCTTGGGACAATTACACACTGCACCTGGACAGCCTGGGGGAGGCGGGGGTGCTGGGAAAGGAGAGGGAGGTGGCAGCAGTGGTGAGGGTGGGGGTGCAGGTACACGAGGCGGTCCCCGGGGTGCACGGGGCAGCCCGGCAGGAGCAGGTGCCTCTCGCTATAGGGGAGGTGGAGCAGGAGGCCGCTCACGTGCCAATCCTGGCAGCTGGGATTACATGATGGACCAGATCCGGAATCGCGGCCTGGACGTCAAATCCTTCCTGTGAGTCTCTACAACTCTTCCTTCATATCTTTATGGGGTCTTTTGTAGTGTCACCTGCTCAGGCTTCTGTCTCTATCTGTGTCTTACAGTATAAGCTATGCTTTGCTTTGCAGTGCTATTTTATCATCTGATTAAGGTATCTCTTTGCTTTAATGTGTAATGCTTAATGTCTTTAAATAGTTAGGTATATATGGTATTATAAGGTATATATGATATATGTAGTAATGCCTAATCTTCTTTTATCTTTGTCTCAGTGAAATACTATTTTCTGCATTTCCTTTGAGTGTTTTCTTTCAGTTTGCATCTGATATCCAGGGAAGGATATTACTTATATAATATGTACAGTGTGCTTGTGTACATACATGTATAAATGAGTATTACATAGATTTATGTCTTTGTGGTTCATCTCTATGTGACATTGAGTGTTTGGAGCATGTGTTTGCACAAAGTCATTAGTCATTGATATATTATATACAGTTACAAATGCAATTTAGCCTATGTTATAGCTTATCATGTTAATGTAGGATGATGAAGTTGATCATGAGATGAATGCAGATGAGGAGGCCAGAGGTTGACTTATTTGAAAAATCAATTATAAATGTTAATGAGGGTAGAGTTAAATGTAAATAGGCTGCTGTCCTTTTGCTCTAGGCCCTGTTGTTGTGTAGGAGATGGATCAACATCTCATCTTATCAAGACGTCATAGATCACACACTGATTAGCAATGATAGATTATGTTTATTAGATTTTATTCTTAGAGAGGCAGTGTGTATGGTTACTTGATATGTTTTATGATCCCTTCAAATCACAACTGAAATTGAGTCTTGAATTAATTAATAAATGGTGAGCAATTATCATTTTCAACATTTGCTCATATGAATGCGCAGTGCTATCTCAGTGATCAGCTGAAATTAGCTGCAAAGCTTCTTATGAAACAATCTGTCAAAAAATGCATTTTTAGAGCGGATGGCATCGTGTGCATGAAAAATGGCACGTTGCGACATGTTGTGGGCTATTTCTATCCCATTCTGTGATGAATTGTTCAATGTTTACACTGTATGCTCTGCTAAACAGTAACATCTGTTTGGATGGCATTCAGCCTGTCTGCTGCAATTGTCTTTGCAGGACAGAGCTTGTGGTGGTAGTTCATAATATTCATGAGACGGTGTCAGAAAAAGTACATTTTATATTCACACCGTCCCACTCAATTACATGATGTTATTTCTGAGCCGTCCTTTGGAATGACTGTTAAATATCCTGCTTAGGAGTCACACCAGAAGGCCTAATCCGTATTTCATGAGCATTTGCAACTGAAATGGCACCAATTTTTTCGGTTTCACTTAAACTTTTATGCTAATAGTAAATCTACGTCTGCTGGTTGTGCTGATAGCCTGCCGACGTGTGTGTCAGCATGTGTACATCACACAGTCCACGTGTCACTGTGCATCAGCACAAGAACAAGGGTTAAGCAGCTGTGTGTAGATTTGTGTTAACCCTGAAGCATTGATCTTATGTCACCAGCACCATTACTTCTGCAACATATTGTTACTTCAGGCCAGAAGTGGAGGAGGGGGGCAGATGAGAGAGAGATAGAGGGGGGTGATAAAAGGATGAGGAAGGACACTGCCAAGGTACAACATGTGTTTAATGTCCCTTTGCACGGAATCCATTTTTACAGTAGCTTCTCACCATTGGTTTTTATTTTTTATGCGCGTTAAAGCTTCTCTGTGCGCTTGAGTATGACACAGCTGAACTAATGCCATCGGCTAACTGAGCATTAGCGATGTTGGCTTGCACATGCCACCACCAAGGTCATTGAGAATATTGCCCATAATAGCCAACTATAGCACTCATCATTTTAATGTGAGATTGAGGTCATTGTTGTATTTCCTTTTCTGCAACAGCAACAGCTCATGTGATTGATGACAAAGCGGATCAGTAATAGGCATGACCCATTGTTCGAGCCAGTTAGGCCTAATTTCAATCTTGGCCAGATTCCCTGTCTCAGTGAATCATTGCTCACTGAATGTGTTGATGTGACTGACACAGGTATCCAGCCTTTAGAGCCATTTGACCAAATGGATCTCTTGGGTGATTGGTCTTCATGCTTTTTGGCTTAAAGTCAATAATTTATTCTAGTGTCATTAATATGTGCTCTCTCTCTCACTCTCTCTTTCTCTCTTCCGTAGTGTAGTGCATTGGGTTCTACCAATGCTCATGTGTGTAAATGGCCATACTAAAAAGGTGTGATGGGAGGAGAGGGATCCATTAACCATTATTCTGCACTGTGTAGTCTCAGTAGAAGTACCATACCATTATGTCACATGGACCGCTGATTCCCAAGGGTGCTTCTGCAGTTTCTAGGAGATATGTGGAAAGATAGTGGAGTAACTCAAATAATTAGTTTGATAATTTATATGATTTCACTTTGAATGTTGGTGTTGCAATTGTGTGAAAAAAACTAGTCAACAAGTGAGCATAGAGGTCGAAATACTTAGCTGAAAGTAGTGGATGAAAGATTACAGTTGACTAAGAGGAATGGGTAAATTGCTAAAATGGTTTTCTAAAAATAATAGATAAATGTTAAATAGCTAAAAGTACTGAGGGGGTAGGTCAGACATAAAAGCTTCGGGATCACTTGTATAGACGTATGAGAGATTATTAAACAAGGCTTCATGGTGCTGCAAGAAAAGCTTTTGACGGTGTGCAAGAAAGCTGAAATAGTGAAGTTTAGGGTGATATCTTTCCACAGCTTGGCAGCACCATACTTTCTTAGCGGAGGTATTGTAATGCAGTCAGAGGCTTAAGCTATAGAACCGTGGGTGTGGGTGACAGGAAGGAGGGAAGGTGGCAGCGATGAGGAGGCAGGGAATTAAGAGTAGAGGATAGGGATGAGGAGGGGGGAAAGGGGATTTGGAGTGCAAGTGTTGCAAGAATAGAGAGGAGTGCGACATGGAGAGTGAGAGAGCAGTGACCCAGAAAACGGTGACACACACCGAGCACCTCAAGACACCGTGTCACTCAAATAGAAACAATTAGTCCAGATCTTCTTAATGAGGCTTAATTAAATCTTAACTCTGGAGAAAGGCGACAGGCATGTTCGCTGGGAAAGGTGAATCTGGAGGGAAAGCAGACGGCAGGTTGAATAACTAGATAAATTACAGAGTGAGTGTGTGGTGTGGCTTGCGAGTGTGCATGCATTTGGGCCCGTACATACCTTTTACATGTGTGAAAGCCGATGTGCAAGCTGCCGAATATCACATCCATTAACAATCGTTAACTAATCATCGGCAGTTCCTTTAATTATTTGCTGTCTGTGCGATGTGAACACGGCTCGCACCTGTTGTCAGCACCGCTTCATTAAAATCATTACATTGTTATTAATCTGGCCTTTCAGGTTAAGGTGTCTTCTTAATATCCTTCCCTGGACGAAGGGCTTACTGCTGGGTGTTATGTGATGTTGCAGACTTTCCCCTGATGACCGTTTTCTCTGTTGCCGTTTCCTCTGTTTACCCTCACATGGTCTCTTATTGTCCCGCCGCCTCTCTGCTTCCTGTCCCAGCTGTCACCTGAAATGACCTCTCCTTTCTTCTCTCCCCCTGCACCACACCTTCTTTATGTCCGATTTTCCCTATCCTTTGCATCTGTTCTCTTTTCTCGCCTCTCTTTCTATTTCTGTTCCTATCTCTTATCGTATTTTTTTATGGGGAGCCAGTGAAGGGAAGATGGTGGTCCTGGCTTTGGCCATTGGTGTGGCCGAGCAAGATGACTTTGCCAATATCCCTGACCTGCAGGAAACAGCGCAGGCAGCACCACCAGCCAATCAGGAGCCCCCTCCTGAGAAGAGGTACCGGATAACGTGTGAGAGTGCTTGTTGTATGTGAGAGAATGGAGTGCAAATGAAAGGACGTGAAGGATATGATATCGAAGAAAAACAGCAGATGATTTGAGAAATCCAGGTAGAGGAGAGTAGTTTTGTTTTCTAGTGTTTTCGGTGAGTCACTGCACTTAAGCGCATTGTGCCACGGACCTGCACTTGAAATAGCACCAGAGCTCGACGCTCTGTTACAGAAATAAAAATGAGAGCTGACTATGAAACCAAATGTAGAAAAAAAATGCCTGTAATGCTGAGAAGAGTAAAGAGATAAAGCAATTTGGATGTAAGCTGTAAAGCAGTAATGAGCTCATAAATCACAGCAGTGCAATGCTCACTGGTACTCCTGTGCCTTTTTTCTGCTTTTAGGGCTAAAATTTTTTTGCTAATCAAATAAAACGGTGTTTTCTCATGCCAGTGGTCTTTTTTCCTGACCATGATAATTATCTCCCCTATCGCAATGACATTCTCCTCCACCGTTTTCATCTCTATTTGTTTGTCTCTTCACTCCTGCCTTACAGAGACCTCCCATTGGTAATTGTCATATTTCCTTTGTATTTTCATGCTTTTATTATCCCAGTCCTTTCTACCCCGTGTTCTTTTTTTTCCCCTCCTGCTCATTAGCTTCCTTCAATCACCCTCTGCTGCTCTGAGAGTCCTGTCTCTGTAGCTCCACCGAGGGCCCAGAGAGCCTCCTCATTATTCCACAACATGGTAGTCACTTACATAAACATGCTGCTAAAAATAAACATTTTCCTTGCCAGCCACCTTACACACTAGAAGCCAAAATATTTCCACTCATCTATAAGGATGCACTGCTCTCGCTTGCATCTCCCCATCTCCCAAAATAATTAGTTTCGCATTCTGTTCAGGAATTGGACCAATTTTTCTTACCGAACAGTTTAAGACTAACAAACGAGCCCAGTGGCTGCATCACGTGAGACCAACGGCCCAAACCACACTGTGCTTGTCATGTTCATTTTCGGCCATGGACGGTGGTTTTCATTATTCTTGCCAGCATGTAACACCGCAGAGCCAGAGTGAAACCCCGCGTTCGGTCCAGCCCTAGGCAGATGCGACGCAACCGATTTCCTTTGCGGTCCAATTAGGTCGTTTTAACCTCACTTTGATTCTGTGACAAATTGGAGACAATTTGGAGATACATAATGTGACGCACACCTTAAAACAAAATGGCAGGGGAGGGCGAACAAATTCTGATTTACTCGTCACACCAATTATTCCTCATTCGCAAGTGTTTCATCAATTTGACACATGATTTAAAACTGGGGCTCTATTACAATACAGATGGTAACTGTTTTCTTATCTAGACGGCACAGCTGCAGTATGAGGCTGCACATGTGGGCTGTGCAACTGGAGACATTTGTAGAGTCTCTTCAGCATGATAGCAATTGTCTATCCTGAACTAATAGACCTTTATTTATCATAAATTGTGCCTTTAGAGCTACGCCACATCAACAATTAGAGAAAGACATTTGCCTCCCTCATTTTAGTCTTTCTCCCTTAAGCATCCTGTGGCCTTTCCCCAGAGTCAACACAGCACTGCGTGGAGTTACAAACAAGCATGAAAGTACTCTTTGACAATGGGGCTTTTGTGAACATCAAAACTATCTGCATTGTTCAGGATTAGCGTGAATCGTGCAGCGCCACAGAGGACCACAATTCCTGTGTAATTTGCTGTGCACATTACATCTGGCTTTTCCAGCTTCTGTGCTCACCTGGAAACCTCCTTAAATGGGTTGTGAAATCCGCTAATAGACCAAACAGCAAGCAGGAAGCAGCAGGACTCACCTCGATTAACGGTGATTGACTTCTTTGTGGTATTTTATTATTAACCTGAGGTTCATTTAATATCTTTCAGTCAAAACAGAATGACTGGCAGCTTACAGTCTATGAACAGTGGAGAACTAGGAAAAATAAAAAAATAATAAAAAATTCTTGGCTCTTTCATGAGCTCCTGTGTCCCTCTCCTGAGCTGTGGACTAATTCCACTTGAGCCACTTATTATTTTGTTTGTTTCATGATAGATTACAAATTCAAATGTGTAATAAATGATTTAGCCACACTTTAATTGGATGCTAAATTTAGAGGCTCAAATAAACATTATAAGTCCACAGTGTATTAGAAATGCAAGGTGTGTAAGCTTGCTGGGAGTATATCATTCCCCGTGGTGTTAGTGCTGACTTCACAGATGTCTGACCATGATTTAATCAATCACACTCTTGGCATATTGCTCATTCTGAACGGGGCTCTCGAGCTGGAGACAAAGCCGTGCCTTCATTCGTCTCACCATCTTCACACCCCTTACATAGTCATATCATCGCAGTCTTTGCATTTACTTCAAATATGGCTTTCATGTGGCCATTACTCATCTCCATACCTGCATCACTCATGTTATACCTCATTAATTTATTACACTAAATAGATTGTCTGAAAAAGATGCCACTGGCAAATTCTTTCAGCCAAACATAAAGGCTCCAAAGTTAATATGATTCGTTTATAGGACTGTCAAACGTTAACATCGTCAGTGCAAATATAAAAGTGTGATGAATATAAGGAGCGGCAACAAACATTAGTGAAACAATCAGGGGTGAAAAGTAACTAAGTACATTTACTCAAGCACTGTAGCTTCTTGTTTACATGTAATTGACAGCTATAGTTAAACATTACTGTTAAGATTCAGATTTTTCAAAATAAAACACAGATTAGTTTATAAAATATAATGCATGTTAAAGATTACAACTGGGAACTCTGGAACTGGAATAAACTACCAAAAAGTATATAAATTAGATAAAACCATCTCCACCTCACCCAGCTACACCAGTAAAATGCTGCTCACACATTGGTGCATCAGCATTAACAATCTAATATTGTCATCTTATTACTTATTTTAAGTACATTTTGCTGGTTACCTACATACTTTAACTTCAAAAGGAGTATGAATACAATTTGTTTTTTCACATTATTGTATTTCTTTTCTTAACCAAAAGATCTGAGTGTTTCCTCCACCACTGGAAACCACAGTACTCCTGGCCTTGCACTACAATTAGCCAATCTTACTAATGGGAGCATATATGTAAAGTACTTACCAGAGAACAACAAAGAGGCTTTTAATTTAGCCTTCAGCAACATGTTAACGCTTCATTGTTGCTTGGCCGCAGTTGAAGGCAAGCCGAACAAACACACTGTTATCCCCACTGGCCATGAGAAGGTGTTATAGTGCGTGATATTCATTACGCTCCTTCGCTGACCTTGTGTGTGCGATCGCTGGATGAAAGTGTTTTGCGTGACCATTTGTTTATGAAGTGAGGCAGGAGCTGACTGACAGGTTGAACTGCACCAGAGCCGTTGCTAGTCATAGAGACTTTCAAACCAAGGTTACACGTTTTCAGGGGAGAGTGAGGGAGGGAAGGTTTGGGCGATTAAATAGAGGAACTCGGTTTAGGTCACAAAATCTGTGTGTTGCATTGATTCTGGGGCCACACATGCTGTGATGTTTACATCCCAAGCATCCATAGGTTCTGGTTCGTATAAAGCTTAATTAGGATGTTAAGAGCAGCTCGTTAATGCCTCATTGGTCTTCAGTCATACAATTCTGCTGCGATTCAGTGAACCTATACAGTAGGTTCTCCTCCAGTGTTGCTATAAAGAGAAGCCACAATTCCCGAGAGCTTTGAATCTAGATCTCTCTCTGAGCAACAAGCCAACGGCCCAATGAGGATGGAGGTTCAGGGCAGAGGAGGCGGGATATATCCTTGTGCCACATTAACATTCAATCCACTTGCCTGTGGTCTTTCAATTATTCATCCATGCATGTTACATCATTTTGTGTAAGGCAGTGGAGTTATTTCTTGTTTCAGAATACATCTCGCAGATATTGATAAATATAGATGCGTACGCAGCCTCGGAGACGGGACGTGCGTTTTGATTCTCTGCGTGTCTGTTAATTGCCAAGTGGGCTATATAATATTGCTTCATAATTTATGAGCTTATTACATTGCTTAACTTGACATGAAAGGCGAAGACAAATGCAGCGTATGGCGGTTATGACCTTTTACCTAAATCAATATAAATGGTTGTTTATTTAAAGTCATGACTGTGTGTTTGTGCTCTAACCGTGTTAGTCTGAGGAGGAGCAGTTTAATCTTTATGTGCTGGAGGATGTGTGCTTGGGCTAATGTAAAGTTAGGTCATCCTGAGGTCACACACATCTATGGAGTGCAGTTTTTAGGTGGTAACATCAGGTCTTGTTTCCTTCAATAATAGAAACAATAATGCTTCCAGATGATATCATCCGTATATGTGTTTGTACATAAACATGTAAATTGATTATGCTATGCTCTGCTAGTCTGACACAGTGCTCCTTCTGTGACAGGGGCTTTGTGGGCCCGACTAATCAGCAGAGTCCTCAGGGGCTCTGGTTAAGAAAGTCGAGATGCATTCAGTTACGTGCTAAGAGCGGGAGAAAGTAGATTGCACTAAGGCGGAAAAAAGGAGTCACAAAGAGAGTAGGAGGAGGGGAGCGCATTTGTACATCCATCCATCCATATGTCAGGGGAGGATGAGAAATTGAGAGTACAAATCCATCTTCCCTTCCATGAAGGTAGTGGGAGAGAGTACTTATTGTACCCTGCACATCCATGCGTTATGCAGGGCTGGAGGCAACGCTCTCGCCAGCAGGTACATGCTGGTACATACATATGCTCATCTCATACATACAGATAGGTGGCTGGCGGTTGGGGAGACGAGCTATTTGGAGCATTAACCTGGGACCCCTGTGTCCTCCCTCAGAACAGGTGGCACATCTGCAGCAGCCTCCACCTCAGAGGCAATCTTTGAATCTAATCGGGGCTCAGAACATTTGGTAGACTTGTGTTTGGAGTTTTAATGGACTTTTAAAATGTTTTGATGATTTCATGTTGCTGAAATTCCCTGGAATGGTAGGTTAGTTATTTTAATTGAGCTTGGAGACATGAATTCTAAATTGCAGAGAGTATTGGGAGGCCATAAAGGGAGGTGGTGCTCAACCGTTATACTGTAGATAGAGCAGACACTAAGCTCATCCTTGGATTTGAAAGTAATCATGTTTGCAATGCTTTACTGTATTGTAGTCAAAAGGGCAACAGCCGGCCACCAGAGTTAAAAGTAGTAGTAGCTTTAAAAATATCTGAAATATGGCCACTAATAAAATTTAAAAAGACATAAAACAGTATAAAGATCAACCTTTGGCACAGATAGCATTGCCTTGTGGTTTTCTATTTCCATTTGGGGTCCAGTGAAAGAAGCAGATACACAGAAGGCAGCATTTAGCACCTCCCTTGTTGCTTCTTCCTGAAATGGGATTTCAGTAAATGATGCCATTTTAGACTCATTTCCAGTTCCAACATGCAGGAAGTAATTAGTTTACAGCGAAAGCATCCATATTTATATGTCGCAGCAGAATGTTTGGTCGCAGCCTGAGAAGTGAAGCAGCAGGGATGACTGGCTGACTCGAGTGTGAATGTACATGTGCTTCATGTGGATGATGAGTTACGTAAGCGGCGCCGTGCTTTGCTGCTGCGGTTCTGACTGTGTATGATGCTGGGAAGTATGCTGTGGCCCCTGAAGAATGATAGATCTAGTGGGCGGCTATGAAATTGAGCATAGGCATTGAAATACATCACTTCATGGTCTGAGGCAAGCCTGTTTGTTTGAGTGTGACATGTTTGCAGAGGGGTGGGGAAACCAAAAAAAAAAGGGAGGGTGGGCTGGGTTGGGCTTTCTTTCTCGCGTCTCTCTCCAGCCTAGAAGTGGAGTGTCTTTCCCCCCCTCCCCCTCTCTTCGAGCTGCTGGCCCTCGGTCAGGTAACAAAAACAGGATAGTATCACAGGACGGTGAAACCCAAAGTGGCCCCGCCTGCCTCCATATGTCTGTTCATGTGAATGTGTGTGTCTGCGAGGCTCTCACCCGTACCTGTCATATATCCTAAACCTTATCTTCTCTGTTCTCCGTGTGTTTGCCTGTTTGCTGCACCCCTCTAAACACACCCTTCCCCTTGCGCCCACTCCCAACACCCTCTTGTCACACACACACCCCGAACCCCCACATGTATGGTCTGTGTTTCTAGAGCCGTTGCTATGCCAACAGCCCACTTTCTGTGCCTTAGCTGTGGGAGAATCTGAACTTGAGTCCACTCTGCCTCCCACTGGACACTGTAGACAACTGCAGGCCTTAAAGCATCAATCTCCACATCAAACCCCCAAAGGGGTCAGACAGAAAAAGCATTGGCACCAAAATGTGGCCGTTGTAGTCTAACCATCTGCCACAATTAATGTTTTTTACTTTTGTGAAAGTTGCATAAAAAAATCTTCATTTTTTAAAATTTGCAGTATACTGTGCGATCTGGAGGAAGTATTCCATTTTCTGCAACCGATCTGCAGCCCCAGATGCTTTGTTCAAACAGCCTGGAGGCAGCTCTGGAGCAGAGTACCACCTCAGGTGCTGTAGAGCAGGGCTGGTAGAAAGGCCATTCCCCTGGCTGCACTAGCTCTCACCTGAAGAATGCAGTGAACCCCTGAATGAAGCATGAAGGAGAATGAATAATTAAAGATGTTCACTCCCCCATCGATAGTTGGGAGGTGGAGGAGGAGGGAGGTGCCTTACTTTACTTCAAACCCTAAGTCTCTCTCCTTGCTTTAGAGCGCTTTTGGGGAGATCCTCAGATCTTGAGTTAGTGTTTTTACCCAGCCCTTTTCCTCTCCTCTCAAACTCATTGCCTGCAGTTTAGAAGAGAAAAAGTAAACAAACAGGCCCCTGAAAACGCAATTACCTCCCTTGGCAACTAATACAACTAATACCAATTGATGAATATTCCCTTGCTTTCTCGAAGTGGTTAACATCCCTCCTTCCCCCCCGTCTCGCTCTGGTTCCTTTGCTGGTTGAAGTGATTGTCTGTTTGCTTGTCTTGTTTGCTTGCTTTTTCTGTCTGTCTATTTGTCAGTATATTTTCCCCCGGTTCTGTCCTTGTCTTCTGCAAAAATGTACACATTATTGCATTCAACATCAATTCTCATCCAAATTTGCAGTATAGAGCGCCCCCACTCCCAAAAAAAAAAAGAAAAAAAAAAGTACGACCTCATGAAACACATGTTCTCTCAGTGAAAAGCTCGACAGAGAATGCTGGCCAGACAGACAGACTTTCTATGGGCTCCTTGTTTTCTGCCTGTCCAAGGCATTGCCTTCACTCTCTGAGTGACAACTACTTGCATATATTATATATGCACATGTAGCCAATGCCAGTTCGTGCTTTGGCCCCTGTGTCCCCAGTCCACACTTTTAGAGTGTTGCTTAATGGTTGGAAAATCAGGTTAGATTTAAAGTGAACTTCTATAATTCATAGTTATTACTTCATTTCTACCAATGCCCTCTTTTGTAACACTCTAAATGTGCCGTTCCTATGTTCTTACTATATGTCCCTTTTTGTGTTTTCGATGATATTATGTTTTTGTATGGTATATCTACACCTTATTTCTCTTTCATACTATATCTCATCTATCGTTTATTTTGAGCTCTCCACGTAAAGAACGATGGTTCTTGCTCTCCTTTTCCTGGTGATCAATTGTATTTATTGTCTTTTTCTTTTCCTCTTTGTGCTCTTTTTCTCCCTTTAGCATGTTCGCCCCTTTGTCTCCTGTTAGAGATATTGTGTGTGCATATCTCTTTATTTTTTGTCTCTTATTTTTTGATACTTATCAGACTGACCAAACTAAGCCTCTCTTGTGTTTCCAGGCTTTCCTTCCTTCATTCCCTATCTTTTCTTCTTGCAGCTCTGTTTTTCTCTCTAATGTGCTGGTGTTTGTAACGATCTCACTCTCTGTTTGGTTTTGGTTTTTTCGTAACCTCACTGTTCATGCTATTAATACTTGCTATCTCTTCTGATACAGATAAATAATTTTCTGCTTGCTTTTCTATTTCTTACATTCCTTGTTGAACCTTCTATCTTATCTACAGTCTTTATGATTTCTGTCCGGTGTGTGTATGTGCGTCTGCAACTTCAGCATCCTCTCTGCATTTGGTCATTTCTTTTCTCTCTCTCTGTGTTTCTGTTCTTGTTTTTCTTCTCTATTTACTGTTTGTTTATTGCCTAACAGTGTTTCAGTGTTCAGCCTCTCCATGTGCCTTGACCAGTCATCTATGGAGTGCTGTGTGTCCAATGTGTCACATTACATTGGCCAGGACTTTTCGCATTTGGCTCCTTCTTGTTCTATCTTTTCTCATTCTTTCTTTAATCTCATGATCTCTATTCTCTTTTTATATTTTATTTTTGTCTTCTTTTGCTGTTTCTTTTTTTCTTTACACTTTGTGATTCTTCTTGTTTTCATGATGTATGAACATAGAGGTTTTTCTCCCAGAATGTTTGTCCCACTTTAACGTTATGTTTTCAACAATCCTCGTGTGAAGGAACTAAACTTAACATCTATTAACATTTGTACCTAAGAACCAGCTCTGCCATGGGAGATCTCTGCTCTCTCTTTTATGTTTTTATTCACATTTTGTGTTGTTGATGCAGATTCTTAATAACTGAGAGATTTAAACACACAAACACTTTACCAAACTGTTCAGCATCTGTCCTGTTAAACGTCTGGTCGTCTATATGTTGCTATACATGTCTGTCTATTGTGTATATAGTGACGTCATGTTGCTATACATGTCATTATACATGTGTGTCTCGTCAATGTCTTTAGAGGGAAAAGGGGTTGATCATGAACTCTATGGGGATTGGAGATAATAAATTGGTTTACATTCATTTTCAATATAGGGGTTCTGTTTTGTGTTCTGTCTGAAAATGTGTTTGTTTACTTGGTGGAGGTAACTTTCTTGTTAGAGATTTGGATGTTTGCCACACTGGACATATGTAGAGTCATCTCAGATTCCAAGTTTCATCAAACACAACTCACCACATCAAATGTCCTCAGTTCTAACGCCCACCGTTAATCTGTGGAATCTTTGGCAGATTTCATTTGGCTTCGCTCATGATAGCTAGAGAAAGCACAATCCACTTTGAAGTGACATCTATCCAATGCAAACTTGGACCCAATTGGTCGTTTCAGATAGGCGGTTTTCAAGCGCCAAACAGGTGGAGGTTGGACTCCCTGTGTGCTCAGACATTCTCTCTTTCTGGAGATGAGTTAGCTTCTCAGCACATGTCCTTGCCGTCTTCCCTCTGGGTCAACCTGTGTTTTTGCTTACAGGGGCAACAAGCCAATTAACAGCCCCAAGGGCCAACCCCCTGATGCTGATGGCCACTCCTCCGTGTCTGACCTGGCCAACTCTCTCACTGGAGACATGGTGATGGTAAGACCCTCTATCCCCCACATAAGTCTGTCCCACTGTTGTCTGTACTGATGAGTCTCTATCAATGCTATTTGGTTGAAAGTATGTGAACACCCCATCCACTCGTAGCTCCGCCTTATGTTCCATTAAAACCAAAAACCCAATAATGTGATCACCTGTGCCTCAACATAATCGTACCCTGGCTACAGCACCAAGTCACTATGACCGCTAAGAAATATTTGGCTGAATATGTGCTAGTTGGTCATTATAGTACTAATACGATATATGTAGGATTGACTCAAAACAAACTAATGTGCCTATGTTTCATTGAAGGAACATGTCAGGTGCAACTATGTGGCACATTTATGTGTTTTTAGCATTTTTTGTACAATAATGTAGCTTGCTAGGAGGATCAATTCATTGTCATTTTGTGAATATTTCATGGGATTTCTTGACAGAAAAAATATAGAATTAGTATTGCACTGCCATAACTGTGGGGCCACTGGGGGACTCACAAGAGACAGATTAGAAAAATGCCTGGTTAAAATGAATGCAAAAGAAACCAAGGTAATTAGATCTATAGTCTTTGTATGGGTCAAAAACACTGAAACCTACATGCATGGTAAATGTATGTGTCTTTTAAATTTCATATCTCCAATGCATATTTACGAAGCAGGCTTTCTGTTTTAAAGTTGTAGTCTCTAAGTGGATCTCAGACAGCTCTGTCAAAAGCCACACAAGGTGTTATACAGCTGTTTTTACAGTTGTACTCCTCATGATGAGTAAACTGATTGTGAAATGACAGTTTCAGTTTTATGCAGAAGAACTTGCACAGAGTCCTGACCTCAACCCCATCCAACACCTTTGGTGATGAATCAGAGCGCCAACTGTGAGCCAGGCGTTATCAACCAAAATCAGTGCCAACATCATTAAGGCTCTTCTGACTGAATAGAAGCAAATCCCTCCAACCAGGTCCCGAAATCATTCAGAGAGCCTGTGAGGAATCATTGATGACCATTGTTTTGAAATGAAATGCTCAGTGATCGCATGTGTGTGTTCACATAATTTTGGCCATGAGGTAATTCTTAGTCACCAGGTAGGACCAGTGTTGCCGAGTCATCCTCCATCCACAGGCTGATTTTAAGCTGCACATGGTAATAAGGGAGCCATAATAGAAAAGAAAAACCACACACAGGCAGTTCCCACAGTGGCAATCAAGCGAGACAAGCCATCCAAGGTGACTCACACTGTTTGATAAATTAGACTTGGAATATTTCACACTTGCTCTGCCTGTCAGTTCTAAAACCCATATTGACAGAATCTGAGTGAGTGAGTCTTTGTCACTTTGAAATTGAAGCTCTGGCCTAAAGCACTGAAATCAACAGTTTCAGGTGGTGCTCTGAGAGGGTGTTTGCATGCAAACCAGACAACCAGGCCAATCTCTGTGTTTGAGTGGAGGCTCTTGCACGAAGTGGTCTTATGACCTGCTGGTTGTTTTATGTCCCTCGAAGTCCTCAAACGCTTCTTTCCAATCTTTGCTATTGTTAGAGAAAGAAAACAATAAAAGGACAGAGACAGAAGGTGGAGCCACAGGGAGAAAAGAAGAAGCGAAGTGCAGAATGCCAACCTTGAGCCTCCGTTCTCTCCATGCCACACATGCAAAGCTCTCTCTCTCTCTCCGACTCTTTCTGTTTGTCTCTCGCTCTTCTTTTTTCCCTCTCTCTGTCCGCTGCTGTCTATCAGATAGTGGCCTTTTAGTGCACAGCAGTGATAAAGCAGTCAGAGTGGCTGTGAGAGAGAACGGGTGGTCTAAAGCTCCTCTATCTTCAATCTGAGCACCTCCTGCCTCTTAAGAACATTAGAAAGGAAATAAAACTCTCTCAGTCTTCTTAATGTCAGACCAATCTCTGCCTTTGAGCAGCTGCTTGAGTATTCTGTGATAGAAATGCAGCTCTAACCCCCACCCCCCACCCCCACCCCTCGCCGCGTCTCCCCATCACGGTCTGTGTGCACGTGCTTGTGTCAGAGAAAGTGTGTGCCCTTGGACTCAACTTTTCATGTGAGTCTCTGCTGCTGCATGTGTTTATATTAATTTCACTGCCTTTCTGGCCCTGTAGCTGTCTCCAGGTTCGGAGGATGACGACGGCGAAGGGCCTATCAGCGAGAAGCTGGGCCGGATCCAGTTCAGCATAGGCTACAGCTTCCAGAACACGACCCTCACCGTCAAAGTGCTCAGGGGCCAGGAGCTCCCGGCCAAGGACTTCTCTGGCACCTCCGACCCCTTCGTCAAAATCTACCTGCTGCCTGACAAGAAGCACAAGCTGGAGACCAAGGTCAAGAGGAAGAACCTCAACCCCCACTGGAACGAAACCTTCCTGTTTGAGGGTCTGTGCTGTTTCCACTCAGCTACTTATCAAAGAACTCTTGCACCAACCATATGTTCACCATATTCACAGGGCATCCATTTTCCTCTGACATCTTGAAGTAAAACCCACTGGTTATAATCAAAGTTGCAATGTAACGTAATGTCGTGTAATGAAGCCTTCATGTCTTGCCAGCCTCTTTATGACACATTGAACACTCACTGGCAAAGCATATAACACAATTTTGTGTTATATGCGTATACGTAACCTGTATTCCCTACGTATTCCCTACGTTTATAAAAAAAAAAAAAAAAAAGCTGCCATGCGAATAGGGTGAATTCTTTGTTTATGTGGGTGTGGTTGGATCAGATTTGACTGACAGTGACACAGTAACATAAAAAAAACCCCAAAACAACTGTCATCGGATTCTGAATTAGAAATGTTTAAATAAGTTATCTGCTTGAGCCTGGACCGCTTCAAACCACTGAGAATATTAGACACAAAACCAGAAATACAGGAATCTGTCATGGGAAATAACCATAATAGCTGTTCAAATGTTGGCAGATCATTTTAAGAGACCACATTTCTCATTATAAGATGGTTGGTGGTTTCCATTATTAGGGCTCAGCAGAGCTGTGAATCCTATTTACAATCATAGTTAGACATTGTGGGATATACACTCATAGACAGTTAGATGAGAATATCAATACCAATAATATCTGCACACTGAAGCTATAGCCAAGAGCTGCTTCATAGCAACTAGTCTGGTTCCATCCAAAGACATAAAAAAAACCCTGCCTACCCACCTCCAAACACATTGTGCCTTGTTTGATTAATCTGTATAAAAACCAAAAGGCCAGGCTGTTTCCCTGTTTACAGACAAGTTAAACTAAATTAATCAGCCCTATATTGAATGGACAGATATGAGAGTGGTCGTCTTCTCATCAAACTCACCCAAGTTTGCACCGTTGTTTTAATAAGTTTTCATGGCCACAACAAAGAGTCATTTCTCAACACAAAAAGAGCATTGTGGGAGTTGTGTGAAAATTCACAAACAAGGTGTGAAATTAGAACAAAAAAATTTTGCAATAATAAAACCTCCAGCTCCAAAACCTGCAGACGCTTTGTTAAAAAAATATATATCCTCTTGAGAACTGCAAACTGCAACTGTTTAGTACAGTCTTTCATAGAGTGGGGCTGTATCTCAGCACTATATAATCAGAATTAGTTTCATTATGACCATTGTGCTCGGATGACAGCGCAATGGTAAAATAGCCAAAATAATGTTCAGAAGGCTCAGACGCTTTCCAAATTTAGAACAATAGCCAGTGCTCTTGAAAAATAAATGAGATAGGTCTTTGTGACTGGAATATAATGATCCCTCTCAGTCATTTGAGAGAGTGTTGGCTGGTCCTGCAGTTTTTGAAATGCACTTTGGCCTTTGCCAAATTCATCCCTGTTAGCAGGCTGCAGATTACTCTGCCCTCTCAGTACTGTCAAGAATATGTTTTTCTCTCTCTGTAACTTCACCGTCCCTTCAGTGGATCCGTTTCTCTCTGTTTTAGGCTTCCCTTATGAGAAGGTGAGGGAGCGCACTCTATACCTTCAGGTGTTGGACTACGACCGCTTCAGCAGGAATGACCCCATTGGAGAGGTGTCAATCCCCCTTAACAAGGTGGAACTGGGCCAGATAAAGACCTTCTGGAAGGAGCTCAAGCCCTGCAGTGATGGCAGTGTAAGAGAGGGAGGGAGGGCCATCTGGCCAAATGATGACGAATCAACTGCTTTCATTCAGATTACTGTTTTATGAAAAGACGTCTGATGCCATTTGTTGACTGCTCTCAGCATGTTGAACTTGATTGACGTAATTTTAGGGTGAGCGACGGGCTCAGCTAAGCCAGTCTGGTCACTGGACCATCTGTGTTTGGCACAAGGGGTAGAGCAGAAAGGGCAGTGATGTAAGATTACAAAACAAGCTAGTGAGTAATCTGGAGTTTGATATTCCCTGATGAAACATGATATTAGTCTGAGTGATTCATGCTCCGTTGTATTTGTGTGTGTGTGTGTGTGTGTTCCTCAGGGGAGACGAGGAGACCTGCTGGTGTCGCTCTGCTATAATCCCACTGCCAACATCATCACTGTGAACATCATCAAAGCACGCAATCTCAAAGCCATGGATATCGGGGGCACCTCAGGTAGAGAATCCTCCTTGTTTGTTTAGTCTTTTCTCTTTCTAACCCTCATTCACCAGTCTGAAGCCCTTCTCGCGACATTGGAAGCTCTGCGGCTTCACACGCGGCTCCGTCTCTTTGTTCAAACATTCACTGACCCGTCAATGCAGAGGACGGAGGCCGTCTGGCTCCCAAGCTGGGTCGCACTGTAGATAGCTGTGGCACCAAGGTGACATTACATCAAGCACCTCTCCCTCGCCCTCGCTCTTTCCTGTCCTCTCGCTTTCTGTATATCTATGAGGATCTCCAGCCTCCCAGCCAAATCTGTGTCAGCTCAGTCTGGTGCTAGATTTTAAAGTATCAAGTCTCTTTTGTAAAATTACTGCTTCCTGCACTAGTAGGATTCTGTTAGTATTATAGAATATGATAATGCTCCAGAATTGGTAGTACAAATCCCAGGCCCTATTTCCATAAATACTTCCTCATTTGTATGTTTCCCAGCTCAGGGGATGAGTTGACCTTGAGCTCAAACTAGGTATCTGCTTCCCTGCTGTCTTCCCTGACTTTAACAATTAGGAGGGTAATTGCAAACCTGACCCTAAAAATCACCTTGCATGGGCATCTTCATCCTCGCTCTCATGTAAACTGCTGTGCTCTGCGTCCACATTGCAGATCCATACGTGAAGGTGTGGCTGATGCACAAGGACAAGCGTGTAGAGAAGAAGAAGACGGTGACGATGAAGCGCTGTCTGAACCCCGTCTTCAACGAGTCCTTCCCCTTCGATGTGCCCGCCCATGTGCTGAGGGAGACCACCATCATCATCACCGTCATGGACAAGGACAGACTCAGCCGCAACGACGTTATCGGCAAGGTAACGCTTTACAGCACTGTGTGTTGTCGCCCTTGTTCCTCTTCAGCTTTTTGTTACGTGAATGTGATGGCAATTTAATCAAGTTGGTCTCCTGTCTGACAGACAGCACCTGGCCACCACACAGCGACTCCAGAAACCCCACTGAGGAAAAACGATATGGGAATGAATACCTGAATTATACACATACATTATTAATTAATTACATATTAATTATACACAGCAGTGAACAAACAAATCAATGAAGAGAAACAGTCTAGGAGCAACATTAGCTTCAGAGTTTGATTATCTGTTCAGAGGTGCTGAAACAACATTAATTATGTTAGTTAGCAAAAATTACTACATTAATCTTAAGTCATAGGGCTAGCCATTTTCTCGTTTTGAGAATTTATTATTTGCTTTCAGGCAAAGTGTTAGATGAGATGATGGACACCACTGCCAGGTCTGGTGATTGAATATAAGACTACAGCCAGCTGACAGTTAGCTTAGCTTAGCATAAAGACTGAAAATAGGGGAAAGAGCTAGCCTGGCTCAGTCCAAAGGTAACAAAATCCGTCTATCAGGTACCATCATATACTGTGCATGGCTTGAAAATGTGCTCATCTGTGTTATTATGTTAGTGTTAAAGAATATTGATTTCAACTGTATTTGTTATTAACCCATAAGAAACCAGGCCCATTTCATAAATTTCTGGAAAATTATGGGGGATATTCCACAGACCAAGTGGAGCACATGGAACACATTTCTGATGTTTTTAAAAATATATTTATTTATATTCTAATTTATAATCTTTTATATGTATTATGCTTATATTTTATTAATTTTGTTACTTTTATTCATAATTATTGTCTTATAGTAATTTGTTGCAGAATTATGGTCAGAGCAGTCTACAAATGTAGTAGAGGACATGTTATTAAAGTATTGGAACTGTTCAATGGGTTTTAAAGTACCTTAAGCATCAAAAAACAAACTTTATGAAATTAGCTACTTTCTTTACTTTTGCTACAGGTCACATCACCATTCTTGGGGAAGTCACGTCACAACACCACCACACCAGGGTGTTTAGTATATGTCGCTTAGGGACTTAAAGAGTTAAGGTCAAGCATAAAGCTGTATAATGGAAGAGTTGGGGCATTGTGTTTGTTACACCCGTGTCACCGTGCGTTCTTATCGGTTAAAAAATATAGGATATAATATTTTTTTGAAAATATAAATAACCGTTCTGTTTCAACGTCTTTAAGGGTCATTGTAAGTGATAATAATAATGATAATAATTATAATAATAATAGTAATTGTCCAACCGTATACCGTTTTATTTATATATATATATTCTGGGACGGTTATCGTACCGTGAAAATCAGCACCTCTAAAGATCACCAATTAACACTCAGTGTCTAGTTTGTTGAACCATGTGTTAAAACAACATTTTGCTGTTTTACGGGTCATGTGCTTGACTATTTCTTGGCGGGGAGCAGTTGTCAGGCAACAAGCAGAGACTCCAGGGAGTTACAGCTCCAAGCCAAGAAATAGGCTTCATTGATTAAGGCTGCAACAATGTTCCCTATTCCACGTCTGAAAAGGCTTATAGATTATTTTACAAGTCTGCATTATTACACCCTGCTCTTGTTCCCCTCTCTCAGATCTACCTATCATGGAAGAGTGGACCAGCGGAGGTGAAGCACTGGAAAGACATGCTCGCTCGGCCGCGTACTAACGTTGCCCAGTGGCACGCTCTCAAGGCCTGATCGCACCGCCCAGCTCCCTCCATGGCCCCTTCCCGTCTCCTGCTCCCCCTCCTCCCTCCCCTCCTCCCACTCCCGTCCTTATGCACAAGACTGACTTGCTGCCAGGCTGCGAAACACGGGTACAATTAGCCATCTGCTCTCTTAAACCTTTAAACTCTTTTTCTCTTTTCTTTCAAAATCTCTATTCCTCTCCGACTCCTCTCTCTTCTTCCTTTCCCTCCTCTTCATTACAGCCGTGTCTTAATTTCTGTGTCTCCCCCACTTTGCCAATGGTCCCCCTGTTTCTGACTGTCTGTATGTCTGTCTGTCCTTATGCACTTTGCCTGTGGAGGTCTGATGTTCAGTTTCTTTGTCGACCCCTTGGTTCTGAACTGCACTGCAGCCCCTGACCCATTTAAGGTGCCAGTCCCGTGGGATCACAGAGAATCTTAAGTAACGATCTAATCTCATATAATCCTATTGTATGACTATTCCAGGTACACAATACTATACAGTATGTGCTGTATGTACATGTACATATAAATATGTTAGGCGTATAGATTGGCAGAACTCCCCCTATACACATGACTAGTATACAGTATGTTATCCATAGCCTGTCTGCTGTTTCTCATTTCTTCTGTCTCTTCATTTGTCACATCGTCCTTGTCATCTGTCTCAAGTGTATTATATCCTCTCCCCATTTCAGTCCTCCCTCCTTTTACTCAAAAGTGGTTTAATGTTCAGCTGAACTTGTCGAAGCAATCAATACTCGGTTTGTGATGAAACCAGCTGAACTTAAGATGGAATTGCTGATAATGCTGTCTCTTCTCTCCCTCTTCTTTTTTTATTCTCTGTGCTCTTCTTTATCTCTTTTTTTTCTCCTTATTGTTCCCTCTTTCTCTTTCTCTGGCACAATATTAGTGAACCCCTCCCACTTTCTGGACCCCCCTCCCCGACCCCTTGTCGTCTGTGTGCTGTGGGTGCTGTGCTGTAGCTCCAACAAAAATAGAGATTAAAAAAAAAATACATAAATAAACTGAACTTTCCGAAGCTGGGAAAGCAGGAACACAATAAACTTGTGAAATGGATCGCTCCTGATTTTTCCAGACAAAAAGCCCTGACGTGGAGAGAGAAAAAAGAAGATGAAAAAAAAAAAATCCAAGCAAATCCCGCCCACGATACGATGATGTCATTTTTCACAGCATCACCAACTGAGGAAACCAATTTAAAATCTTCTTCCAATGTTAAGATGAAAACAGAAGCAAAAAGCAGAGTTTGTGCTGTTTGTGCACACTTCTGTCTGTTTATCGATGCTATGAATTCTTTGTGCTGCCCTGTGCTCTTGTTTTCGTGCTGACGGGGGTCGATGGCCACCAGTTTTGACTGTATGGTGTTACCGTGTGCCTGCTGCTGTGTGTGTGTGTGTGTGTGTGTTCACGGGAGCAACACAATCCAGACTCGGCAGAAATTCTTCTTCTCTTTTCTCTTTCTCATCTTGCGCTCTTCTTGCTCTTCTTACTGCCATTGTTTCCCCATCCTCCTTTACTGCCCTGCCTTCTGAACGAGGGCACGGGGAAGTTCTATCTGCACTTTTTGAAAATGTAATAACAACAATAATGATGATGATAGTTTTGATGATGATTATAGTACTGGTGAAAATTAAGGGAGGAGAATCTGGAAGGGTGAGCTGCAGTTGGGGAGAGGAGACGTCTGCTCTGTGATTTCAGGGTTTGGAGATGAAGTGGAGGGCACAGAGGATGGATGTAGGGCTCTCATCCTCCTCTTTTTGCTCCTCTTTTTTCCTCAATTTTCCCAACGTACGTGTGTGTGTGTCTGTATGTCAGGTACCAGACTCCTGGTGGCAGGCTGCTTGTGTCTGAAATGTCAGGCATGGATGGAGAGATCAGACTGGCCTGCTCGCCACATGGAGTCCAGCCAACACAACAGTGCTGTTACACAGTGCGCTGATCAGCAGTGAACGTGGTCGGAGCTCTAACAAAGAGTCCACGATACTGAACAATAGCTGCATATCTTGAAACGGTGAGACAGATGTGCATTTTGGCTTTAAAGCTGAAAGAGGAATAAGATAACGAGGCGAGTTTTTGTTGTTGTTCGCAGAAACGATGAACGGCTGTGTATCACAGACGGTGGGTGTGATATTAGATGATGGTCTGATCCGCCACTGTGAGATACTGTAGAAGCAGATTAGACATTATCTCTTCCCTGAGTGCTTGAGAGCACCACAGAGTGTACTGGTAGCTGCCCCGCTTGTCAGGCACATTCAGCTCAGCTCGATATTTCTGTAGCGTAAATAAAACAGTCATAAAGCAGCGACGTGAATACTGTCAGCCATTAAGAGCTGTTTGCTCACACAGGCTCTTTGTCAGTGTCCTCTCTACTGTAACCGCCTGTCTGTCTGTGTTTTTACATTCATAAAGTCGTGCGAAGCATAATCCTGTCACCTACTCAGGATTTTGTTTCACTGGAGTCGGTTCTAAATGAGGTTCCACCTTTCAAACATGTCTCCAGTGAGACTGACTTAACAAGTAAATATAATCACTTGTTTGTTGAAGCTTCTGTTAATGCAGCATTTTTAGTTCCTACTAACTCCAGTCCATTAAAATCCATGCCTAACATGCTATGGGCCTTGCGGCGGAATTCATTTTCTCCCCATGCAATAATTTGATATTATCTCATGCTTTTGTGCTTGTTTTGATTTATGACGACGATAACCTGATCGCCACGGGAAAGATTGAAAGATTACGTAACTGCAGTCTAATCTCAGGTTAGTCTAATCAGGTTAGTCCTTGTCCAGTGTCTGTATAAGCCGGTCTGGGCAGCACACTGTGTGCTGCGAGTGTGTTCTGGGCAGTGTGTTTCGTGTGAGACTCGGTGCTGGCTGCTGTGATGCACTGATCCAGTCCAGCACCCTTCAGAACAATTGGCCAGCCGTGGAGCAGGGCCCACTGTTTTGACAGCCACTGCCTGCAGTGTCACAGCACATTACACTCCCATTAGGTGGTCAGAAAGGAGCAATATCTGCTTCCTTGGACCTGGGGGAGGCACTATTTGCGGAGGTAATGCTCGCTAAGAATAATACAAAACATGCAGCGCTCTCATTAGTAACCGCGAAGGTGACGGACGGGGATAAAGCCTCGTCAGTCAAAATGAGGAAAGTAATCAGCAGGCGATGGTCGCTGAAGCTGTGAACAGCAAACGTGGTTCGAATGTGCAAGCGATAAGTCAACACAATACACTGCCAGTTCACCAAGATTACATGTTGCTCAAGGAGTGGTAAATTGCTGTGCTACAGGGGTTTACAAAGCTTAGTCATCAGTGACCCTGTAAACTGGGGGATATAGCTTATTTTTAGTAACATGAGGCACAGTGTGATGCAGCTGATCCTCGAAGGTAGACTGAGAGCTGGAGGGCTACAGGGTTAGGCTTTTAAAACTTACAGCGCTGAGTGCTTTTGAATACACACTGGTTCTTAAATGTAACTCTGATGCACGATATTTCTGAAAGTTACTGCTTAAATAGGATGGTCCTCAAATAATGAGCCAGTAAACCAAATGTTTAGCGAAATGGTAGAACACATGTTTCTTTATGTAATTTTATTAGTGATTGTGTTTAGTTGACATTGGCTTTGCATCCTCTTTCTTTGGGGTGATGCAGATCTACTGTGCAACATATGAAATGACCATGATAAAGGGGTCAAGAATTATCACCTGAATCTGCAGCTCAGCTCTAGTTTACAGAGCTTCACAGTGAGATTCAGCTCATCGCTGTCTGGCTGCCAGCTTTACCGTTCCGGTTCATGCTTGCCGCCACTCATGCGTTTTAGTGAAAAAGCTCTAAAAACCCATTTTAGACACAGTTAGCGACCAGCTGGTGAACAGAGTGCAACATTTAGCAGCTAAACAGTCAGATTATTTCCCTCAGGAGTCGGTAGAGACCAAAAACACAGCTAAAAGAGAGAGAAAATTTTACTTACATTCACCAGGTGACCAGAAAAACGACTCAGAGTTAATAATACTGTTGCTCCAGAACTGCTGGAAGTGTGAATCAGCGACTGTGTGCAAACAAGCTCATCATATCAACTTAATATGATATGTCAGTGCTGTGTTGTAGTTATTGGTGTTTGAAATGTTTTTCTTTTCTTTTTGCATCATCAAAACCTAACATGTAGATAAGTGGTAACTCTTCCTTTTGTCATAGACTGAGCTTGCATATTTGACAAAGGCGACTGAATACATAAAAAGACCATAAAGCCTTTTTGCAAGAGCACATAAAATGAGGAAATATGTAACTTTTTATTTGTTATAAAGGCTGCACATAAACAAGCATATTGTAATTGTGTTTGACTGAAAGTCATTTACAAACAAAGAAATATACATCATGTTATTATCCTACATTTAGTAGCAGTTAGGGTTTGAGAGCCCAAACACAAGCAATGCATCAAATTTTTTGTAGCAGACTTCTGAAATATGTCAGTTCAAAAGTTCAAAATCAAGTTTATAAGCAGTTCTTATAGACTTAAGGAAAAGTCATGAAGTGTGAAGCTGATAAAACAATGTTCAGTATGTATTTAAAAGAGTGCCCGAAACAGAACATCAGGGTTAAACTGGCTACTTACAGGCTCTATATATGCAAAGATTAATTCAGCAGGTATCTCACATTTATCTTAATTCATCTAAATTTAAAAAGACTTAAGGGAATATTTACGCTCAAGGTCACAAAATTAACTATTACCTCTAAAAATGGCAAGAAAAAAAATACTCAAATGTGATTGTAATCTTGTACTTTAATAAGATTAAATTGAAGTTACCTCCTGTAGGAAACACTGCACAGTGGCATATAATCCATCACACAGAATCCAGAAAGTTGCACACTCCATAAAATAACCACGAGTCCCAAACATTATGTTCTCTCACTGCCAGCAGTCAAACAGCAGCACCATTAAAATGGATGGTAAGCTCAGAGCCAAACAGTATAAAGGCAAAAGCAATTTCCAAATCCCAGTTTTATTATACTGCCACCTGTCTCACATCTCTGAACCTATTGCGTTTTGTTGGCACCAGCACTGTCAGCAATGACCTTCAACTATCCTGAGCTCATGAATATAGCATGGCAGTGTTGCAGATGCTCCCAGTCAAGACATTTTTCAGACTAACTCCACTCGGCATACCTGCTCTTCTTGTGTTCAACCTCGCCTCTGTCTTTCATCAGTGCTTCATTCCCCAGTGAAGCCAACTGGTCGGTGCAGGTGTGGATAATTATTGCTTGATTAAAAGGTTTAACTCAAGAAGACAGACACAGCCAACACTGCCCACAACTTTGCCACTGAATGAAGGCTCTTGAAACTGACTTTTGAGGTACCTAAATGTAAAATGTGCTCAGTTTATTTGATGTTTCTGTAGTTAGTGTTTGACCTGGAGGGTATTCCAATTTCTATTTTCAAGCTTTCTGCACATTTCTTTCTGTTTTCAGCCACACTAGTGTGGTGGCTCTAGGGATATCAGTCTTTTATATCGTTTATTTCATCTCATCAACTCTTGGATTGAATTTCATTCAGGGGACATTCATGGTCCCCTGAGGATGAAGTGTAATAACTTTGACACACGTCCATTGACCAAAATTTTGAAAATTATGACATTCCTATCAGCCTAAGCTTTACTTAACAGTAACAGGTGTTGGGTAATACAACCAATTTTTGCATTTATTATATGATAATGATTATGATGACACAGTACATTTTGGGATTGTTAGCAGAAAGAAATGTAAATGTCACAGACACCACATTTTTTTTTACATTTTAACACTGAGAATTTGGACACACAGTTTGTCCAGCCAGAAATAGAGGATGAGGATATCCATCTCCTGGTCTTTCAACTTCTCGAAGATGTTTATTCATGGGTGTGTCCCTCCAAATTTATCATTGTCACCAGCAGCCTTCCCTCCTCTGTTTGCTTTCTAAATAACTGAAACCTTTATTGGCTGAAGGGGTCACACCTGTTTGCCAAGGGATTAGCAAGATATTCTCCCGAGCCTGATGGTATTGTTTGTCCTTGTCATACTCCCAGCTCCTTCCTTCTTCTGAGACACGAGCTTTCCTTAATGGATATGGCTTTCTTAAGATGAGCGTCAATGACTCACTCTGTTGGAAAGGTGCCTGCTGTGCTGTAGTTTGTACAATATTGAATTAAGGCTACACTGTGCTTTATGTCTCGGAGAACTTTAGGTGTGTGTATGTGTGTGTGTGGATTTAAATCAGGACGTAGTAAGCTCATCCTGGAGGGACTGCAGTTGTGGTTTTATTCTGCTGAATCATATTATGACGGCTGAGTCACCCCGACGTCTTCTTGGTCACCTTTGTCATTTGTCCAGTCAGCCTCCCCGTGAGCGTCTCGCCCTGCGCAGACAGACCTCGCCTCCCCTAACTCACCCTTCCAATTGTTTTAAGCATCTGGTGAAAACCGATGTGACTTCTCCCAATCAGGGTTCAAGTAAGCATTATTTGAATGGTAACAAAATGAATATGAAAAACAATAATGAGTAATAATATCTTTTTTTCTTTCTGTTCACATTTGACTGTTGGTCAGTGTGTATGTATGTGTGTGCTTGGTGTTCTTGTGTTGGGTTTATTTCTTTACAAAACCGTGATAAGAAGATCCTTCTGTTTTTGAAAACTTTATGTAAATATCGTTGGTGAAATTTAACATTTGTTGTACGCCAAGTTTTCATTTGTCACTTGAAATGATGAAGAAAACAATGATATTCATGAATAACAGTGGTGATGTTGATGATGCTGAAGCTGATTATACCTGCCCTTCTTGAATAAGGGCTTTTGATGTCCGCTGTATTTTTGTTGGAGGTGTGGTGAGGTCGGGGCAAGAGAAACAAAGGGAAGGAGTGGTACCCAACACATCCCAGGCCCACTGTAGCAACACTGCCGCATACCTTTTACCCCCCTACGCCTCCAGGAAATACAATGAGCGATGTGTGGCACAAATTGTAGCCTGTGTTGTTTATGCCATAAAATATCTTTGTATTTTTATTACCAACATGAAAAACAGAGTGCTCCTTGGCTGTATGAGAGACTCCCTGTGGAGTCAGTCTGCCCTGGTCGCTTGGCATCACATCCCACCCCGTCTGCTTATAGGCTTGGGATTTACTGTAATGCCATTGTGTTAGACGGGATTGGCCCTGTACTGACACTGATGATACCTTCCTCATTGAATTTGGAGTCATTATTGCTCTGCTGGAGGCAATACATGAGGACGGGCATGTATGGAGGAGGGAGTGGATTCCAAGTGGAAGGACGTGCGCCATCCGTCTGACCCTGTAAAGATAATTAGCATGCTTGTGATTCAGCCTCTTATTTGGGGTTAGACTCATGATTAAGCACAACTGACTGCCGTGAACTCACCACATAATATGCTTGTCTCTTGCCGAGTCAACTCTCAAACTCCAGCAAGAAAACCCCAGGATTAGCGCCAGAGCCAATAAACGGCTATATGGCAGACGGAGTGGGAATCAGAGTTTTTAATCATTCAAACAACGGTGTGGGAACATAAGACTGATCGTTCCAAATGCCCAAAATGTGCCCTGTGCCTTCTCAGCACACATACTGCTGCATCCAAAAAAATGAATAATAGAAAAACAGGGTTATAGTCCAGTTATTTTCCTCGCAGGTGTCTGCATGCCCACTCCCCTGTTTTTAATATGTCATAGCCTCATGTATCTGGCTGGGCCTGTGGACGGTGCAGGGACGGAGCTTATCAGTTTCGTATTACTTTTAGGACTGTCTCCGCCACAGACATGATATGGTACAGCAGATACTCCCAGCAGCCGTCTGCAGGAAGGACAGTGGATACAGTCCTGCCTTCGTTTGTAATACCATCCTTTAGAGGGAGTCCCACGGGGAGTTGGAAAATACACACACACACACACACAATCTGTCGTCCGATGCACTGAAAATTCCGACTTTTTTCCCCAAATCCAAATCCTTCAGAATATGTGTATTTTTCTGTCCTCGCTGGTTGTAAATAGACTTTGTGATTCGGTTAGAGCAACCTCTAACTCCTGCCATAATGTGGACATTTTGAATCAGGTAGGTAACAAGCAATACACTTAATTGATGTAACGCCATACAGTGAAATCTTACCCGCCGAGTCCGACGGTGACTCGTTCGCTTTAAGGGATGTGGAGGGTAACACTCCTGCTTCTTCACGTCCTTTCTCAACTTGCCATGGCCCACCTCTTCAACAAAGAGTGCTCTAACTTAAAACACACAATTGTGATGTGTACAATCTAATTTAATGTATTTATTTATGTATTTTTGCCAACTTTGTATAGTGTATAAATATCTATAAATATATGAAAAATGACAGTACTGTATAGATTTTAGCTGCCTGGTAAGGTTAATAGTATATACTTGGTAGACTAAAAGAAAAAGCGTAGAGCTGTTCAAAAGCCAGTCATTGAGAAAATGCTTTCTGTAAAACCCGGTGCCACTGGCTCTTTTTATAATCTAGGTTTCGTTTCCGGTTTATTTTTTTATTATTGCCAGTGGGATCCAAAATGTGTGTTGTTCTTCTTTTTTCGTCCGTTCGTTTTGTTAATTGGTTCATTTGTTGGTTCTTTTCTTTTTTTCTTTTTTCTTGACAAGACACAGCGAGGTTCTGGCAGCCAGGAGAGTGCAGTGGAACGCAGACTGGGACCCTGTGCAGTAGTGTATGTGTGTATGTGTGTGTGTGTGTGTTAGGTGTGTGTCCGTCCATGGTAGTGCTAGTGCTCTCTGTGCAGTGCCTCCCTCCTTCCTCCCCCACCTCCTCTCTCTCTCTCTGATGTAGTTTGTCATGTGACGCAGTGTGTGTTAAGGTGCAGGATGACTGTGTTCGCCGAGGCTGGCAGATGCCCTCTCTCTCTCTTTCTCTCTCTCTCTCTCTTTTTCCGCATGTCCACTCTGCTTCTTCATTACAACGCTTCATTTTAATCCTCCAACCAAGTATAGATTTCCACTTCCTCCACCCGATTGTTCATTTACTCTCCCATTCAGCTGGTAATGCGTACACCACCAGAGTCTAATTTCCCAGTAATCCATGCTTCCTCATCTATCCCTGATTCTTTGTCCATTAGCAGCTCTCATCGTTCACCCTCCACATTTACTGTAGAGCACCTTGTTTTTCCTGCAGAGCTCTGTGGACCAGAGAATGATTTAGCACAAAAAAAGAGCAGATCCACCTCACACCTGATCATACCTTTTTTTAATTTCTCACCCTCTCTCTCTTTGCCATGTTGTACTTTTACCCTCCTCTGTGTACAGTCTCTGAGGAGGAGGGCAGCTGCTAGCTCGGCTCACAGAAACACAAAGCAGCCATATTCAGATGTCAAGCACAGATCTGTAACTCAAATCTATGTTGTGGTGGCTTCACTGCCGCCCCGTTTGTAGCAAGAGCAAGAGAATAGCCTTAACGATTGGACCAACTACACGAAAAAGTAGTGGGATATGTGCATTTCTAGTGGACTATTATTACCTTCCCTTTTCCCACACCAGATTTATTACTCAGTATTCCGATGTGTTGCTTGGTTGCTCTGTACATATCTGTGTAGTACTTCTGTTGATGTCTCTGTATTAGGATAGTAACGGGTTCTTACTGGGCGACCTCCGCAGACGTCCTCTCCCTCCTGCCTCTCATATCCTCAAAAACTTCAAACATTCCATCTTAATCTCAAGTGAGCAACATTTTAAAGATGATTAGATTTCACCGAGGCTGGGGGTAAACACACAGCAGAAGGACTGAGCCACAGACGGGACCTCTGGAGCCATGATAATAACCAAGACGTCTTATCTGTGTTCACGTCCCTCTGAGGACTGCGAACTGGCAGCAGACTCAGCATAAAGACCTTCACACAAGCCTCCCTGCTCCTCCAAACCTGCCCCCTTCGCCGACCTCACCTGGCTCCGACAGGTCAGCGGGTCACCGACCGGTTTGAGGAGCCACTGACCTCCAATGGGGGGGAGAAGGGTGAGGTAGGTGAGGAGGTGGGAGAGCCCTGGGAGGCGGCGGAGAGGCCTGTCCCTGTGGTCACATCCTGGGTCAGGAGGGAAGGCAGCGAGGGCGTCTCGAGGTCAAACCCGGTAGCACTTTGGTTTTGCGTTCCATGTTTTTTTAGCCTCTCCTGTTTTTTGGCCGAGCGGACTGTGATCTTACTGGTTGATTTTCTTGTTCTCCTCCACCCATCAGTGTTACAGAGTGTGTTGGGTGGACGGAGCCATGGAGCTGAGCTCTGATTTTGTTCCATATTAAAGACTCATTTTTACTACGCTTGTGTCCAGAGATGGTTCTTTCAGTATTAATTTTTATTGTTATATTTTTTATAATATTGACACTGGAGATACAATAAGTATGTGGACATGCAAACAGCAATGAATTTCAATATCTTATCTCATTCTGCTGCTGTAGGTGAAGCACTCAGTTCACCAATTGATTAGGTGACTGACAGAAAATTAATCTGCAACCATATTGACGATATAGATTATTGATTAGTGACTTAAGTCCTTTTTAGCCATGTGAGTAGGTTGGCTCTTGAGACTGCACCACTTTGTGCTATAGACTCAAATATCTCAACAACCGTCCACTGGATTGCTATGACATTTTGCAAATGCATTCAAGGTCTCGAAAGGATGAATTATGCTGATTTTGGTGATCCCTTGACTCTCCCTCTAGCGCCACCATGAGGTTGACATTTTTAATTTTGAGTGAAATATCTGAAATCTTCAGAATTACCTTGAGTGAAATGACTATTATTGGACAGATTGCCATCAAATTGACGACAAATAGTCAAGGTCCTGATAGCATCAATTCAAAGGGTGATCGGTGATTGGGTGATCCTTTAACTTTTCCTATTGCACCATTGACAGCACCGTTAGCTTACACTGTACTTTACCACTAATTAAAAAGTGTTAGCATGCTAACATGTTAAACAGAGATGGTGAACAGGAAACATTTTACTTTCTTAACATCAGTATTGTGAGAATGTAGTAAATATCTTTGTACCTTGAACTGTAGGTTGAGCAAAAATAATTAAAAAAAAATATTTTAATTGGTCAGCTTGGAAATTGTCATGGACATTTTCAACAGTTTTCTTTTTTCATTTTATTGACCAAACAACAACTCATTTAAATGAAAAAAATAAAGAGCAGATTAATTAATACTGAAAATTATCTCTTGTAAAAAAGCTTTTCACATTATTTTTAAACCTGGAACCTTGATCCTATTCAGTCACAAACGCATTAGTGAAGTCGTGCACTGATGTTGGGCGATAAGGGCTCACAGTCCAAGCTCCAGTTCATCCCAAATGTGTAGGATATTTTTCAGATCTGCGGAGGTGAGTCACCATCTTCCACAGAAACCATTTACTCTGTTCACAGCAGCATGGTCATGTTGTAACTGGAAAGGGTCTCTCCCAAACTGCTGTATACTGTAACCTTAACAAATCCCTACTTGTCCTCCAAAAAATGGGAAAAACAGCCTCACAACAACTTGTGAACAGTGTCCACATACATGTGGCTGCGTGGTGTCTCGTGCACACACACTCACACAGTAATTAAACTGCAGTATAAATAATTAGAAACTGTAATGGTGCTGTTCCAATTTAACATGTTCCACTGTTTGGTGATAGAGGCGGCAATTTGCAAAGGTTGTTTCTGCCTTTGAGAGCAATTAAAAATGTATAGTGCAGCTCTGCACTGAGCAACACAATAGTCAGCATGAAGGTAAATGAATGGCACAGCTACATGCTACACTCTGAAGGAATCTTTCATCGCACTTTCAAGCATGATGAAAGATTGTCTCATTAATTAGCTCCTGCATTGTTCATGCAGTTCGTTTCATTTCAGGCATCTTGCACTTCAGCTCAACAGCTGTGTGTGGTTCAGGTTCAATCCATCACACACGAACAGTAATTGTACAAACATTCGAAGGCATTTCTTGCAACATCAACGTGATAGTGAAATAGATTGTTTTTCTTTAATCATTTTGTCATCAGGTTACAGGATGGCCTGTCTTGCACCTGTCAGAAAATGCACACGTTTTGACTTCTAAAGTCTTATTTTATGCCTGAATCCCTCCCCTGCTCGTCACCGTCTACCTCCTTAGCATTACACGCACCAAAGCTGACTGGAAATGGAAAAAGATGACAATGCAATTTACTCCAAACCGTCCGTGCCAGATTTGCCTATTAAGTACAGAAGTCAAAAAGGAAGCAGGAAAAGAGATAAAACTCAGAACAGTGAGGCGGTGAAGCAGAGAGAGCACCTCTGAGACCTGACACACAAAGAAGGGTCTTAGCGCCTGAGCTGTCTCTTTATGTCTCTCTAAATATTAATTCCATGCTATTCTATGGCAGACATAGAATCATATTATTGAACTGACAGAGAAACCCAGAGCAGCAGAGTATCAGGAAGCAGAATTGGGCAGGAAACGCAGACGAGCAGCGAGCCAGCCGAGCTCCTGCAGACAGGGGCCGAGGTTTCGTCCCTCCCTGAACTACAACAGACGGCTTCAGGCAAGCCAAGCGCATCAGCTCAACGGGAGACCCTTGCTTGCATCACCTCCATCTATTTTTAGAAACACTGCACCCACTTTTTTCGGCGTTTAAGCTCCCTCTGTACTCTAAGTGTTATCTCAAGTGCTAACTGTTGCAGAAGGTGCAGCGTTTGTTCTCAGTATTAATTTGAATTTGATCAAGACTCTGGCCTATATTGAGTCTGGATACAGCTCATTTTTTGTGTGAATTAATCAGATTGCTGTATTGCAGAGATGAACAATCACAGCGAGGGCTGAGAGTCTGCAGGTTTTCATTTCAAACAGAGTACAGCAGGTGCTTCCACTGATCAGTTCCTCCTCTTTGACTCTCTGGCTGAAGTTGTTCTAATAAGTGAAATCATCTGGTGTAATCTTTGGCTGGAATGAAAATAAACGCCTGGTCTATTCCTGCTGTATGGATCCCTGTGAATTTATAATTAGAAATGCCAATAATGTGCACATTGTGTGTAAGAGAAAAGAAGCAGGAAATGAGACTGTCAGTTTCAATGATGCAGGCGTTTCCCTGTAGTTATTTTTTGGAGAAGATAATGAACAGTTCCAGCCTTGGCACGACAGCATGTCAAGGAAGAAAGACTGTGGAACGGCAACACAAGCAACAGCTTGGTAAAGATAGGCTCTGCCGACCGCCAGAGTCGGACAGATGGAGGGAAGAAAGGGAGCAAGAAGTGATGTGACAGAGGTGAGGATGCAGTGTGAGTCCAAGGAAATGAGATGAAAAGCAGAGGAATGGGAAGTGAGAATTAAAGGAAATGTGTGGAAATGATGTGCCTGTTGTTGGTGTTCGACGGGGTGAGCAGGTTGTCATGGAAAAACCCCAGTTATATTTTATACTGTAATTCAGATTCCCACCTAATACTGAAACAATGAAGATAATCACACTGTGTTTGAAGAGCATGTGGGATCTCTGATGCAAAGCAGAGGTTGTGTAAGATCCACTTGATAGAAATGACACTCATTTAATGTAATAGAAAAATCCTCTTGTTGGTGGGTTGATTAGTATAAGTAACCATGCCTGCTCATGCAGTTTTTCCAGATGTCCTAATGTGTGTGTGTGTGTGTGTGTGAATATCCCCCAGAGCAAACAGCTTATGTCAATATATGTGTTCAGATGTATAGATGGTATGTATGGACATTTTCTCCCTCTAACAACGGTGGATGATAACTCCCTGTCTGGGATGGACATTTTTATCAAGATGTCTTGCAAATTTCAAGCCATCCATCATGTGTTTTTTTTTTTTTTTTTTTTTTTTTTACATAACCTTATATCTTTTCTGGGCACTGTGGCATCACACTGCCATCCAATGGACACATGGAGAAACTGTCTGAGGATGTTTGGTGTAAGAGCTCTGGAGATACAGTGCAAATCTTTGTTATTCATGTTTGAATGAAATAAATACAATGAAAACTATGTATTATATAAAATACTTTGAATTATATAAATGAATTGTGCATGTGTAGAATTCATGAGTTGCCCAACTCTGAAATATCTTATTATGGTGTTCAGGGTGCATGTGTGAAAGTTCCTTTAGGGGCAATTAGCTGATATGAAACATTTGAAATTACAATATATATATGTATAAATATATATATCCACATATTTGTGTGTAGGACTAAAATAAACACAAATAAAAATGAGTATGAGGCCGATCTTATTATATTCATTGTCACAATAATGAACTAACTACCAGCCATGATATAACAGGACACAACCCCCACCCACCCGAGTCAGCTGTAACACCTGAACACCACCTGCTGTCTCGGAGAGTGTGTGAAAACTAGTCAGCATGCGAGCAGAAAAATATAAAACTAAAAGTGCTGATAAATGGTTTAAACGTCCAGCTTGTGCCACCACAAGTGCTTGCGGGGTGATAAACTTAAAGGAACAGCCTGCTGAACAAAATAAAAAAAGACAGCAAGCTGAGGATTTCTATGTCTTGTAAAAAAAAACATTATTGCAACAATATCCACTTTTATGTAAATGGTAGCATTAAATAACACATAAAATGCAGGAAAACAGCTTCCTGTTGTGTAAACTGCATTCAACAAATTACTGCTGCCAAATTACATAATCCAGAGGATGAAATCAGTTTCATGGCACAGCTGTTAAAGACATAAGCATGATATATACAGTGAAATATGATCTGATGTTAATGATAAGCTGACAACCTTTCACTCTGCAGCTGTAATGTTGCTGCCCCTGTGTTGAACCTCCTAGCAACAGAGGCCTGTTTACCTACAAAAGCAGCACAAGGCAGAGAGGTGAACAACCTGGAGCTGCAGGTACGTCTGTAGAGTAAATGCAGCTTTCCACTGATGTGTCACATTCTTCTATTTTCAGGGTATTTTATATCCAGGTTAATTTAAAATATCTGTATGTGTATGGCAGTGCTGCTGTTACTCAGAACATTTGTTTTCATTCAAACACCATTTGAATGGAGGAGGCCTACTTATTGCATTATTTGATACAGTCGTGGAAAGCTTAGGGTTTTGTTGGATACTGTACAGCTTAAAAAACAAAGGAGTTACACCTTGTTTGCTGCTTGTATTTGTGGTTACAGCACATGCCCAGAGGAATTTCCATCAGTGTTGTCAGTGAAGGTTTCCATTACAGCGGCCACAGATGGCTGAACAGGCGAGGAAGACTACTGGAGCAACAGGCAGCAGGGGACGACTGACCAGCAACACAGACAAACTCTACAGTACTTCTTAAATGGCGTCTTATGGTGAGAGAACACAAAATGAAGGGGAAAATGTTTATTTCATATTAAAGGATAAACTCAAAAAGTCTCAGCGTTAGACAAGACATAACTTATTTAATTTACTTACTTAATTATTAGGATTCAGATTCTGATGGAAATTACTTTTTTTTTTTTTTTTTTAGACCCAAGCAGAGTGAACTTCTCTTCTTACCTTGGACATCCCAGTAGGAGTGGCTACACAGCAAACCAGAGACCAGCCATATATTACAGGCCCAGTTTGGACCTCATTGACAACCCTCAGTTAGGGTAAGTGTCAGGGCAGGTGAGGACCTTCACACCCACACAGGGGTTTTCACTTCCGGATGATTAAAGCCATGCAGGGAATTAAATGAGGTAAAGGTATTTTCACACATCACAGTAGGAAAAAGCACAGGTGTAAATAATGAAATCAATGAGGGCTTAATTCCATGTGGCTGCTTCAGTTTCAGGATCCTGGTGTTGTGCATGCTGGCTCACAGTCACACTGCCACTGTCATGCTCAAATAGAGCAGAACCATCAATAGTGTTATTTCAGTCACACAACTGACGTTTCTGATCACTCCCATCTCATCACTCCCAGCAGATATGTTTATACAGTGACATAAGAAAATATCTTAAAGCTCCTAGCTGGAGCCTGCAGGTCGATGCAGGGGAATAGGCTGCCGAATTTGAAGGGTGTGTTTGGTAGACTGTGTGGAGTGAGCCATGTCACGTGTGATTACAGCAGTGCAGCCTGAGCCGACTGCCTGAATTAGCTCCATTCACAACACCTGTGCTTTTCCTACTGTGACATGTCAAAATACCTAGAGACTACAATCAACACGCTAACACAGTCTAGAGAAGCTGTCTAGTCAGGTAAAATGACCTGTGTGATTTTTATGATTTTTTTGGGTGTGCAGGGCTTTTGAGATGTATATCTAGTGAATAGATGCATTTGTGCTCATTTTACTGAATTTACAGAAGCAATGTTCCTGTTAATCTGGTTAATGGACAGAGTTTGCTCCAAATACTTGATTGAAACAAAACTCTATTAACCCCTGTTGTGTTGGGGAGACAGAATTTTTAAGGCCCTGAATATCAAAGAGGATTTCTCCTCACAGGTGGTCTTATTCATTTTGACTGATTAGACATCTTCTCATAAACTAGGCAGAGAAAACTAAAGCTACCTGTATGACTTAATACCACCAGACCCAAGAAAGCAAAATAAAAATATATTTTTGTAGCATTTTATAGCATAGGTTCATCTGAGTTTGCATTATTGTAAACCAACTTCCTGAACTGATTCATTTTAATGTGAATAGCCTGACTGTGATGAATGAAATCACCTTTAACACAGGTGTTTTGTTTTTGCCCACAGACTCCTGTTATCTGACAGTTTCATGTCTCAAACTAAACTAGACTACCAGCCTCACATCCGCTCTGATTGTTCTTTGCCAAGCATCATTAACAAACCCAGACAGAGCGGCTACCATCAGCTGAGATGTCACCCGAAAACAGTGACTGAGGAGGAGAAGGTGGGACTGAACAACATAAACATTTAGGAGATGGTGAGAAGTAACACATAGTGGTAAATTTCTCATCATCTATCTTCATGAATATGTTTCTTCAGACAGATTACCAAAGATCCTTTGTGCCACATCGTCTCGCACCAACAGGTAAAAAAATAGCCTCAACCTGCTGAAGAAGTTTATGTCAATTTAAAGTTTATAAACTAAAATGCTATCATTTTGTCTTCTGACTTCTCTTGAACTATTGGGGTTTGTAAAAGGCGCATTTACACTATTGCACTTCCTCCAGTTTCCCAGAACCACGTGATTGTGGGTCCAAAAGGAAAAAGTGGTTTCACTGAGGGAACAGACCTTCAACCAATCACATTTCAGGAGAGAAATACAAGCTTGGTAAGTAATGTAAATAGTCATTAAATCACATCTATTGTCAATATTTACATCTTTAATCGTTAGGTACATCACTTATCTCTTATGTGTGGTCTGTCTGCAATGTCTACTTTCACTTCTTTGTCTTTTGCTGATGTTCAGGTTGAACCTCACCAGACTCACAGCTCAGTGATGAAAAGTGACTTCATGCCGCCGTCATTTCTGAAGGTTGACCCACAGAACTTCTCCCACTCTGACCCCTCTTTTGAAAGGGTGTAATATTATTTTCCACAGTCTGTAAGGTTTAATGGTGTGTTTCTGCGCTTGTGTTTGAGGGCACCGAGGCAATTCAGAGCCTATCCAGCCGTTCTTCTCGAGAAACGGGATTCACTCGAGGTGCTGTAGCTCTCTTGGCCTGCCCGGTGAGTACTGACCTCCCTCCCAGTCAGCTGTAGCTATGTTTAATGCTATCACTAACTTTAACATCCTTCCTTCTCCTCTTTGAGACCTCGCTGCTGCCATCACGACAAACTGAAAGTAACACACCAACTGCGAAGACCACTGGAAGAAAGGTTATAGATTTTTATCAGTACTTCTTTCCCATTATGCTTTTTTGTTGTCTGTTGATGGAGAATTGTTTTTGCCCTGTTAATATGTTTTCTAGGAGCCAACAGGTTATCTTCTCAATGCTCCAACCAACGAAGTTTTCCCTAATACATCTTTTGATTGTTCGCACTTCACGACACATTATAGGAGCATGTAAGTGTATTTTACATTACAGGATATTATCAAAGCACTTGCTTAGTTGACAAATATCCATTAAAAGAAATGTTATTTTCCAGGTTCAGTTCATCACGTCATCCTGCTGATAATAAAAAGTTAAAATCTGGCCAGACTTGCACAGGGACCATCAGTGCAAAAATGAACAGCGGCTACAATTGTCGACACATGGACAGGTACACTAACGAGCTCCCCACATGAATCCCAGCATGCACACGTTTCCTATGACTCACATGAGCCTTTCTTTATTTCACAGGTTCATCTTAAGAGGCTAGACCTTCACACACCTGTTAACTCATTAGTCTCTTTACTTTAACATAAACTGTCATTTGCACAGAAATAAACATTGGATTTGTGAGTAAGAACTGTTGCTTGTATTACATTTCCTTTATAATCAAATCCTGAAAACCTTAATCACTCCAATGTCTGTGTTGTTTCACAATAGTGCTGTCAAAAAAAAGGCTAATTTTCGTCTCTTTGTGAAGTCCTTCTTGTGTGAGTTGAAAAGCTGCCTGTCAGACATTTGTATGAAGTGAGTTGTTTGAAAGCCAAAGAGGGAGTGAAGGAGACGATGCATTGTCTTTGACCGCCTTGCTGTTACTGACCTACAGAGAATGAGAGGAGTGTAAACTAATGAGCAAAATAATTACACTCAGACTGAGTATGGCACCGATTCCCATGGACGTCTGTGGTGTGTCAAACTGTTTTGCCACCCACAGCTGTGGAACGAGCGGCAGAGCGCCCGACTGAGGAGGATTGAGTTTCCAAAAGCATGTGTCATATACTGTAGCTCCATACTAACACCTAATGTGGGCCAACTCTCAGAAACTGCAGTGGTTTTAAGTTGTGAACGGAGGTCAAATAAACAAAAGATTGCTGTGTCAAAACAGGAGACGTGTCGGCAAAGAATTGTGGGTGTAAGCAAAAAGAGTAGATCGTGTTATTTAGCTGTCTATACGTCTCCCTGAGGTGAACAGTTAAGTAATGCTTCATGGAAATTTTATATTAGTGCCTCTAAGGTTGGAAATGCCAGTTTGGTTTGGTTCAGAGTTAAATATCTCATTAATTTGATGGATTCATGGTCCCCAGAGGATGAGTCCTTCTCACTTTGGTGATCCCCTGACTTGTGATCCAGCGCCACCAGTTGGGTGAAATTAGATTTTAAGTGAAATGACTAAACCATCAGATCTTCCTGAATCTTTGTGCAGACATTCATGCCCCCCTCAGGATGAACTGTCGTAACTTCGGTAAGCCTTTGGCATTACCTCTCGTGCCATCGTCATGTCACTATTATGACCAAATACCTGCTAATGACACTCCAATCAGCCCCAGCTGTTATTTGTGTTTAGCGCAAATTAGCAAATAATCAGCAAAGCTAAACTAACATGGCAAACATCGCACCTGCTAAACATCAGCGCGTTAGCATTGTGACTGTAAGTCTGAATGTCATATGCATGGCTGTCGACTCATAGTCTTGTTCAAGCGACAATGCCAAAGTATCTTTCTATCTTTGGTCAGACAAAATAAAACTTTTGAAGAGATCAGATAAAATGATAATAATCAAGGAAACAGTTGACAAATGAATTGATAATGAAAATAATCATTAGCTACAGTTCTACGGAAACTCAAAAGACAACAGTTTTGAAAATGTACCAAAATGGACTCAAGCTTGTGAAATGTGAAGCTGCTTTTTGTGTTTTCTATGATTGAAAAGTTAATTTCTTTGGATATTCACTGATGGTCAAACAAAATAAGCAACTTGAAGACATCGACTTCTAGTAAATAGTGACTTTCAATTTTCACTATTTTCTGATAATCTATAGGTAAATTGAATAATTAAGAAAATAATCAGCACATTAATTGATTATAAAAATAGCTAATTGCAACCCTAGACATAACACAGATACTACATATGTGCAAAATATATGGTTTTACATGTAAAATGGACAGCTCTTGTAATTAGCATTTAGAAACAGCATTCATCAGTTTGAGTCTGCTCTGTTTCCCCAGAACAGACACAGGAGTTGAGAAACGCTGCCACACGAGTACGAGCATAAATATTTCAGCGTTGGGGATAAATATTTCACTCTTTCAATGAGATGTGAGAAAAAGATACGTGGAAGGAAAGAGGATTGGATTACATATGAGCCCCACATGAATAATGAGTGCAGAGATGAGAGGAGAACAAGGGCCGGGCCTGCTTCACGCTAGAGACGGAGGTAGAAAAGGTGTAGTCGCTGACAAGAAGGAGTATACAAAGGTCATGATGGACCTGAGTCTCTGACCTGCAGGGGGCTTTTTTTTTTATTCGAACAAAAATCTCCTGCTTGATTTTTTGTGAGTCCATTTCACGTCTGGAGCCTCCCTATGGACTTACCTTTTATGGTGAGGCACCCCAGCTATTCATCCCTCTAATAATCCTGCTTGTCTCCCGCTCTGTCTTGGCACTGACACTCACAGGACTGCTTACACAACACTGACAAGGCTTGGGGGGGTTGTGTTTAGTGTGTCATAAATATTTTGTAAATCTAAATCCAATACACACATTTACATTCGTACGCCGTCTCGGTTTATAAAAATAGCAATGAGGTGCACTGGCACATAAAACAGACACTGGCCGTGATGGGTGGAAATACTACAGTGTGTCAGTCGTGTAAACAGTAGCTGCTGCTTTCACTGGTTCCAAATTAAGACGTATTTTCCCATAAATGATTGACACCGACTTCATCAGCTGAGTTAATATTTAATAATGGAAGTCTTGGTCTCCTGTGTACACTCGGAAAACAACCCTAATGTAAAACAGCCATACACACACACACACACACACACACACACACACACACACACACGCTCCACCTGAGTCCTGCTCTGATTTGGTCATTTGCAGCTGATTGAGATGTCACGGTTGCTGTCATTTTACATTTTCATAATGTCTCAATGCTCTTTTATTTTCACAGTAGACTATAGATTAGGAATTAGCAGCACAGAAAAGAAATAAGAACGTCTTTCTCTCATCCACCTCCGCCTGCCTGCAGATCACCTGAGTCTGGATGTATTATGGGTTTTTCATGCCCCTTCATCTTGTCTCCCTGTGTCCTCCAACTCCTCGTACTCATAGTCCATCTGCGCCCTCTCATACTCCAGCTCCTCTCCCTCGTACTCAAACCCCTCTCCCTCACAAATCAGCTCCTCCGTCTCGTACTCGACCAACTCCTCGTCGTATTCAAGCTCAGCTCCGTCATACTCGGTGACCGGCAGCTCCAAATCCTCCTCCTCTTTTGCCTCTTCCTCTTTAATGTCCATGTCCCCTGAAGTCGCCGTGGCTTCAGTTGTCGCCTGTTTGGAGTTGGAGCTGCTGTTCTTCAGGATGCCGTGAATCACCGGCTCCTCTCCCGCCTGAGCCAACTCTTCGGCCTCTTTCTCCGCAGCCTTCCTCCGCCTCTCGTTCCTGGCCTCGCGCGCCTCCAAGAACTCTGCGGCGCCTTCCCCGACTACGAGAACCTCCTCGCCCACTTTGGGAGGTTCCTCCACCGGGTTGTGGTCGTAGGAAAACAGGCGCAGGGCATGGAGACGCTTCAGGCTGGGAAACTCTGATATCTTGTTGCGGTCCAGGTCTAGTATCTCCAAGTTCTCCATGCGCAGCAGGACTTTGGGAAAGGTATCAAAGCGGTTCCCGTAGAGCCATAATCCCCTCAAAGCCTCCATACGCCAGAGGTCGGGGGGCAGCGTCTTCAGCCGGTTGTCTCCGATCTGCAGGGACTTGAGGTGAGGCAGGTCGTAGAGCTCCCGCGGAAATCTCTGGAAGTAGTTGCTCTCCATCCACAGGCAGCGCAGACTCTGCAGGTTCCTCAGCTCAGGTGGGAGGCTCATCAGCCGGTTGCTGCCCAGGTAGAGGCGAGTGAGGTTAGTGAGCTGGCAGACAGCCAGAGGGACGTCTTCCATCTTGTTGAAGTCCAGGGCGAGGATCCGCAGACCCTGCAGCTGGGAGATGCTGTCCGGCAGAGTGCGCAGGCTGTTCCCACAAACATACAGCTTCTCCAGATGCATCAGTCCACAAACACGCGAGGGCAGACGTTTGAATTTGCGGTAGCTCAAGTCCAGCACGGGATCCCCACTTTCAAACATCTCCTCCACCCCCAGCGGAAGCTCTTCCTCCACCTCCTCCTCCTCTTCTTTCTTCTTCTCTGTGATTTCCGCCTCCTCACCATCCACCCCCCCTTCCTCTTCTCCTTCTCCCTCTCCCTTCCTGGAGGAGTTGCCCATGCTGTGGCCTGCAGCCCCCTAACTCCTATGTGAGTCAGGACAGAGTCATTTGATGAGGTAGCGTCTGTGACAAGTTAACCCTCAGTGTGGGAGCTGCTGCTGCTGCTGTTGCGTGGCTCAACCCACTGACTGCAAACAGCGTCATGGTCCGGGCCATTTAACACTCCTGCAGCCATACCGCGACAGATCGTCAGGTGTCTGTTTGTCCCTTCATGATCAGAAAACAGCAGCGGAAAATATCTAACAAACTGTGGAGTAATAGTAATGATAGTAGTAGTAGTAGTAATAGTAATAGTAGTAGTAATAGTAATAATAATAGTAATAGTGCTGCTGGTAGTTGAGCTCAACAAACAGCTGAATTTTGAGCTGAAATTGAATTCTTGCACTTCTTACCCTTCAACTTCCTCCAGGCTTTTAAAGGAAAGATAACTTGCAGCTTCGAGGTCACCTGTCCACGTGATCTGGTCTCTATCTCTATCAGGACAGGGGAAAAAAACAGTCCCACTTTAGGACACTAAATAGTCAGTCTGCTGGTCCTCTTCCTGCTGGATAAGCCCACAGTGTGCGCGCAGCTCAGTGACCTGGCCGCCGGCAAAGAAAAAACAGTTAATGGAAAGTCTGTCCACTAGTTAATGCAGCTGCTCCCCATTAGAGGCTGAGGTCTCCTCCAGTTATGATCCGCGTTGGAGACAGAAATTGCACATTTGGAGAAAGTGCAGGACTGACTGAGGGACTGTGCTCCTCATGTTGGCCGCTTCTCTCCATCAGTGACAAGGTTTACATTGAACTGCTGCCGCCTCCCTCCTCCCTCTGAAACCGGAACACAGGGCATCACATCACATGCTCAGTGTGTGTGTGTGAGTGTGTGTGTGTGTGTGTGTGTGTGTGTGTGTGTGTGTGTGTGTGTTAAAAGTGGTCTACTAAAATAATCTACTTTCTCTCTTATTGTTTGCATTTTAAACTGGTGTTTTACTTTTTAAACTGCAGCACTTTCAGGACTGAATATGATTTTTTCCTCATTTTTTGCAAATTTGAATTCATCATCTCATATATACATTGAATTTTCCTTGTTTGTTTACTTTTAATTTATTTTGTTGCAATGTTGTAATCTATGCAATAATAGTACAATATACTGTCTGCAAAGTATATACAGTGTATCTTTTTTTGTCATCTATTGCTATTGTCATATTGTCTTATTGTCTGTGTATCATACAATTTTCCACACCGGAGGAAACTAACTAAGCACATTTATAGTCAAGTACTGTTTTTGAGGCACTGAGGTATTTACATGTTATGCCATTATAATTTTCTTCACTATGTTTATTTAACTGTCAGTGTGCAGATTCAGTTTTAATATAAAAAACATCAGTTTCAAAAATATGATGCGCAGTAATAGATTAAACTCTGGATAAAGTAGTCAGAACTGCCACAGCAGATTAACGAAGGTTACATTATAATCAGAGGAATCAGAGGGTCTCCAACCTTAGAATGCAAGCATAATGAAAAACAGGGAAAATCTACCATCAGCAGGAGGCTGAAAGTAATTTTAGCACAGACAGATAAGCCTAGGTTATGTTTAAATTGGCTGCCTTCTTGAAGAATGTTCTACCTTAGGAAATGGATGTCTTGGATTTTAGTGTCATTGTTTTATCATTATTGTAATGTATATGCACAATCTAAAGTCAATTAAAAATCTTTAGAAAGAAATACTGCCTAAACATGAAGACATCAATAATAATAATCTAATATATAACACTGGCAGGAGCTATTAGGCTACATTGTATAATTTGCTGTACTGTATTTTGTTATGTAAAGTACATTTTGCTTATTAAACTTACATACTTTTACTGAAGTAACTTTTTAAATGCAGGACTTTTACCTTTAACAGACTATATTTTCTATTCACATACTGGACGCTCCTAAGATGGGAACCCCTGCGCTGGTTTGTATCAAATACTACAGACATTAGCCTCAGCAGGTTTTTATAGACCAGTTAAAAAGCAGTGACGACACTTTCTGCTTTGACACAGAACAGACATAAAAATAACCAAAATAATCCATAAACTGCGTCCAACCCTCACAGCGCTCAGCCTGAGACCAATGTAAGAATTATTGATGCATTAACTTGTAGCATAAGCAGTATTTTAATGTCTTTAGTTTTATTGTGTATAGATAGATAGATAGATAGATAGATAGATAGATAGATAGATAGATAGACCGATAGATAGATAGACAGACAACAAAACCCACTAAAATGCATTTCAGATTTAAATGAATGTGACATGACTAAAATATATTCATACACTGTGGCTCAAAATAGCTCCAAAATTTGGATGAGCCCAGAGCAAGTTTTAAATAAAAGGGCAACAGCAGTTACAGCAGAGGCTAACTTTATCCAGCAGAGCATTATTTTCCAGCTCTCCTAAACAATGTAAAACAAAGAAGAGTGTAAAAATACTCCATTACCACTGCATACTAAGAATAGTGTAGAGTTCAATATAACTGTGCTGAATGTAACTAAGTACACTTGTACTGAAGTATCATTTTGAGGCACATATACTTAACTTAGGAATTTATATTCTAATTTAATTTAATTTAATTTAATTTTAGTAACTAGTTATTTTGCTGATTAAGATCATACAGACAAAACATACGATCAGCTTTGTTGATGTTGAGAGCTACAATAATACAATGTTGCTTACAAGGTTATGCATCAGTAATAATGATCCAATAAGGAAGTAATACAATTATATTTGTAATACAACAATAATATAACACTGACACATTATGTTGATGTGCTAATGATATTCTGCTACCAAATGAGTACTTTTGCTACTTAAGAGTGTTTGTGCATTTAAGTGCTACTTACTGAATGCAGTCAAATGCATTCAGTAAGTAGCACAAGTTTTACTAGTAATGCATTATTTTGAATTTGTGATTATTGTTTGTTTGTTTGTTTGTTTTTTTACTTGAGCAAAAGGTCTGAATACTGACATAGTAGCAGTGGCAGATGTATTTCCATATCTGGGGTCAAAGTATTCATTGTAAAGAAGTATCTCTTCTAAACTGATGAATGTGTTATTACAGTATTTTTGTTTCAGATGCAGGCAGTACTCAGACTGAAGTACTTTATGTACTCTTGGGTAGTTTGATTGCTTTGAAAAGGTTACTAGAAAGTTTCAGCCATTAGATAGATGCAGTGAGTAAAAAGTACAATATTTCCATCCAAAATGCAGAAAAGTGGAAAGTCTCTCAAAATGGAAATACTCAAGCACCACTACTTCAAAATTGACCCAAATGTACTTAGTTCCTCTCCACCTCTGACCTTATTGAATACTTGACAATAGCAGACGGGTTTCCTGATTGACAGCCTGTTTTGTTGGGTGTGATACTGAGGAAAAGCCTGGAAAAGCTGCTGGGGTCAGATGTGCAGTGCTTCTGTCAGCCTGATGAGCTGTGGCAGAAGAAGCGGACAAACAGGGAGACAGGCCGCACGCTGCTTGAGGATAATCCTGTCTGATGTGCTGAGGACCAAAAGAGCTGATTTGCAAATTTCTGCATCGCATTGAAACGACTCTGAAATGACACAATGGACTGTAAGCAGCAGACAGACAGACAGACAGACAGAGACCTCGGGCGGTGGACGGATGTGACTGCTGAGGTGAATGTGTCGAATGCAGATGAAGCGCTGCATGACCCAACCAGCGTGGAAAACATATGGACATACAAAGTCACAAACAATGAAAGAAAAACTCAAACAAGTGTTGACATTGAGGGTCATTTTAATGAAAATCATGAATAATGAAATATGACCTTTGGGTTATATGACATTGTTATGAATATAATTCTGGATACAACACCAGACTGTCATGATATCTGAGGTTGCATCCTGGGGGTTAAACAAGGACAAAGAAGGTGTCAATTTAAGGAACACATCTGCACCATCTCCTGGTCTAGGAGGGAACTGCACTTATTATTAAGATATTATCATATTATCCTGAATTTTCCAGTGTCCTTATTTTTAATTGTACAAATCTAAAACATTTATGATTTAAAGAGATGGAAACAGTCTTAAAATACACTTATGCTGACAAATATTTTAAGAACATGGAAATTGCTTGGACACAAAAAAAATACATCTAAATCTCATATAAATATCTTTAACAATGTGCTTCCCTAAATATGTTAAAATGGGCCAGTCAAAAGTATGGACACACCTCCTCATATAATCTTTTTTCTTTATCTTCATTATTTTCTACCTTGTAGATCAATATTGGTGACATCAAAACTAACAGAAACGGAATTATTTAGTAAACAAAAAAATGACCAGGATATTTTTTTTATTGTAAAGTAAACCTTTTGTTTTGATGACAGCTTTGCACACTTTTGGCATTATCTCAGTCCTTTTAATGAAATTCTATACAATTCTATACATACTGTGATAACTGAAGTACATACTAGGAGTATAGTGCATCCCAATTGCTACCAATATATGTTTTTTTTTTTTGTTTTCCTCTGAATTGCAGTCTGTTACTTGTGCCCCTCCCCATGCTATGTGCACACACGCTCTTTATGACCAAAGTGCCCCTATAAGTGTTGTTTCTGAAAACTTCCCACCTCAATGACCCAGTTGACTGCTTTAATTTTCTTTTCTCTTTAACCTTAGATAGAGTTCTTCCCTCAAAAATAGAATCAAAGCAAACAGTAAATTGCAACCTTGGGGAAGAGAATGCAGGAAGACTGAGTGGAGGTGAAAGAGTACAAGTCTTCATGTTGCTATGAAGGAGCTTCTACTTCATTATAACTTAATGGTGAAAGATGCAAGAACGTGCTACATCTCAACTCCCATGGTTCTGTACTGAGTTGGATCAAATCTTTCAGGCAAAAACTCCTGTGCGTCCATTAACAATCATATGTCTTCATTTTCTACTGTGGAGAATGGGGTACCTCAAGGGTCAAATTTGGGACCAGTTTTTTTCTCAACTTTTATATGCTCCCATTAGTTAATATTATTCGTAGACAAAGTGTTTCCTTTCACTGTTATGCTGATGACACAGTTATATGTCCCTGCCAAACATCACTGACCTCACTGTGCTGAGTACTTTACATGAGGGCCTAATGTCTAAACATTGTCTTCAATTGAACTCAACCAAAACAGACGTTCTCTTTTTTTGGATCAAGCAATACAAACATTCAGATACTGCCATCTACTGAGTGCTTGTCTGAATACATTGAGCCTGTTGTTAGAAATCTGTCACATTTGACTGTAATTTGAGCTTTGAGCAGCACATTACAAAACTTGTGCAAACAGGTCCTTATCAACAAAGCAACTTTGGCAGAATTAGACAGAAATCTACCAACTATCTACAAATCTATCAACAAAAAACATCCTATTATCACACCACCTTTCCTGATTTAATCTGATTTTAGTTTTCATTCATTCATTTTTTGTGTTACATTAAGTGCTTTTATTCTTGTATTGCTGTGTGTTCTTTGCTTACTATGTGAAGCACTTTATAACTTTGTCTTATATTGCTAGATGTTATAGATAGAGTGGAAATTGAGCCAACTCATATAAATCATGATGAGGAGACTGAACTACAGCTATGACCATAAAATGCCCAGTTATATTGTACATTACATCCTGAAGTGCATATAATATGATATAATATAATCAGTTGTGAAAAGTAACAAAGTGAAATTTCTCAAGCAATGTACTTTTAGTACAGTAGTACAGTTTTGAGGCACTTGTACTTTGCTTATATATTTCCATTTTATGCTACTTTACACTTATACTCCATTACATTTTGGAAGCCCATATTTTACCTTTTTACATTTATTTGTCAAAATGAGTTACTAGTTACTTTTCAGATGATTAATGCAAAATATAAATCAACTAATCAACTATCATACTCTTATGGATTAAGCTTTCTAGCATTAATGCATCATGATACATTGTTCTGAAATGGATCATTCTGCATAATTAGTACTTTTATTGTCGGTGCTTTAAGTTAATTATAATGCAGCTTTTAAATCCATGACTTTTACTATCTCTACTCTGTGTTATTGCTTCTTTCACCTAAACACCTGAGTGTCTCTTCCAGCTCTGTTTCATGGAGCAAAGTGTGAAAGCAGACTGTTTCCATCTGGCCGCACAGACACACTCTAATATTCACATGAGCTGTTTATGGCGCATCAGCCGGTGGTCCAGGATTTACTGTGCGCCCATTGGCCCACGAACCCTCGAATGATCGGCTCGGAATTTGTCCTGAATGAGTGGGTGACTGAGTCCGTCAACATATGACGGAAGACAGGGGATAAATGTGGGGGATCTTTGCCTTTTTAAAATGGACGTGAAGGCACCGGGAGCGCGTGAAGGGAGCCGGGGTGTCGATGTGGCTGAAGCCCGAGGAGAGTAACCAAAATCTGGACACTGTGAGTCTATAATATTTCCATCCTCGTGCATAAGGCCTGTATTCAGATCAGCCTGATGTCTGTGATCAATGGTGGATTAATCGATGCATAGGCGATAAATCTTCGTTTTAACATGCTTTTGCGCATTATTCGCATATTACGGTGCGCTGCGCCTTATTGCTCACACGCACTTCTTTAGAGACGGATAGACTAAAATGCATTTGCACGACACATCATTTCCATTTTTCTCATAATGTGCACTTGGCATTTGCTCGCATGCACAATGTCGGTAGAGACATGTGATGCCAGCTGCACATGTGAAAATCCGCCCTGCTCCACCAGGCAGCCTCCTGCTTGTCGGATTTCATCATGAATTATTCGTGAAGATGTTGCACAGCTCTTTGTCTGACTTCTCTTGTGTTGCAATCAGCTGGGTGGTTAAAGTAAAGAGAGCAACAGGTTAAAAAGCTGCTGCTCTCTGTGCTGCTCCCTCTGTCCAGTCTGTGGCTGCAGGCTGTCAGAGGGCTGTCAGACACATCATATTCACATCCAGGTGTCAAGAGTCTGTGGCTGACTGGATCTTCAGTGTGCAGGTGGATCCAGGCCAGAGGCAGCTGTGAGCATGGGAGGTGGAGGTCAGCTGACGGAGCCAGGAGAGCCAGGCAGCGGGCGAGCTGGTGGTGGCGTGTACACCTGGGAGGAGGTGCAGAGCCACTGCAGCAGGAATGACCAGTGGCTGGTCATCGATCGAAAGGTTTACAACATCACCCAGTGGGTCAAGAGGCACCCGGGAGGCTTTCGGGTCATCAGCCACTATGCTGGAGAGGATGCCACGGTGATCTGTTCATTAATTATCACATGATTAGCACATTGTCTGTTGTGTGTCTGTTCATTAGTACATTTGCTCAAGTACTGAACTGGTATCATTTGAGATACTTTGATATTACTATTTGGTGCTACTTGATGCTTTTACTTCACCACATTTCACTCCACTACATTTATCTGACAGCTGTAATTGTACTAGTTGCCGAACAGATTCTGATTTTACATGAAATAACACATCCTAAACTTTTAAAATCCAACACAGTTAAAGATTCAACCAGTGGTTTCAAGCCTTTTTAGCTTGTGACCTCCTACAAAAAAAAGCAGTGCCTAGTTGGAGCTCGTTGCCAGGTTTCAGATGTCTGTAAGTTGTTAGCAGTTAGTCTCATTTAGACTACTGCTAGAGGCTAAAAGGGGTAAAATGAGCCAATATTTCACACACACACAAAAAAAAAAAATATTAGAGGCAAGTAAAAAAAAAAAAAAAAAAAGAACCCAAATTTGTGCAGCAGAAGGTTCTTTTTCTTCTTCGGTGTCCGTCTTATGACCTGTCAGATTTATCATGTGAGCCGACCCCCAGGTTGGGAACCACTGGACTGAACTACCAACAATATATAAAGTAGTATAAACAAGTTATAACTACTTAATGACATTGATAACCTACAATGCTAAACTTCTCCTCAATGCATCAATGTGCACAATCTGATAATATCATATATAATAATATGTCAGTCAGTCACATTTCTGCAGAAACAGTAACCAACTTAAGTACATTTTTGATAATATTTCTGTACTCTTCATTAAGTTGAATGCAGGACTGTAATTATTAATTGGTACTTAACTAAATGATCTGGTGCTTCTTCTTGTATATAAACTTTTATTTTACTGTATAACTGATAATATTTTTCATGTCTGTGTTCCAGGAGGCATTCACTGCTTTTCACCCTGATTTAAAGTTTGTGCAAAAGTTTCTGAAGCCCCTGCTGATCGGAGAGCTGGCAGCGACGGAGCCCAGCCAGGACCGTAACAAAAATGTGAGCTCCGTCTCCGGTTCTTCACATAAAACCCTCACATCTATAGTGTCAGTATGACAGCATGGCAGGCAGGAAGAACACCAGAAACACCTGAGGAAAAGGAGTAGGTCAAAACCATTCACACATCTGTTTTGTTATTCATGAGTCTTACAGTGTTCAGGTACTTCTTAGATCCAGGACACTCATGTTTCATTAGCTGTTAAATAACTCAAACTACCTTAATGCCTTCTTGTTCTTTTCTGCACCAAAAACTGCTTCATCCTCAAATGCTATTAGATCACACATTTTCCCCGTAAGTGTCACAGCAGTGTATCATCTTTTGAGCTTTACAGAACATGTCTATGTCCTCTCTCTGCACTCAGGCTGCAATCATACAGGATTTCCACACTTTACGTCATCGGGCGGAGAGAGAGGGTCTGTTTCAAGCTCGGCCTTTGTTCTTCTGCCTCCACCTGGGTCACATCCTGCTGCTGGAGGCCCTCGCCTGGCTCATCATCTGGCTCTGGGGAACCAGTTGGACACTGACGTTTCTGTGCTCGATCTTGCTGGCGATCGCTCAGGTAGCTCCAACATCATTATCTCTAAATGAACTACAAGTAAAACTCTACCATGAACAAACTTCAAATACTGGTTTCTCTTCTTCTTCTTCTCTAGTCGCAGGCTGGATGGCTGCAGCATGACTTTGGCCACCTGTCTGTCTTCAAGAAGTCCAGCTGGAATCACATGCTGCAAAAGTTTGTCATTGGTCATTTAAAGGTAATTTGCATTTTCAATCTTATATATATATTTTTTTTTAATTCCACACAGATTTTAAAAACACTGCTTTCTTAGGGAGCCTCTGCCAACTGGTGGAACCATCGGCATTTCCAGCATCATGCTAAACCCAACATCTTCAGTAAGGACCCCGATGTCAACATGTTGCACGTCTTCGTAGTTGGAACCACTCAACCAGTGGAGGCAAGTCACACAAAGCTGATTCCTATAAACAGCCCTGAAACATCCAGTATGATTGGATAGTTAATCTTTCACTTTCTCTGTTTTCCTCTCTTTTACAGTATGGCATAAAAAAGATCAAATATATGCCATATCATCACCAACACCAGTACTTCCTTCTTGGTATGTTGCCTCGGATTCATGTAGAAAGAATGAAACTATAAAAAAAAAACTTCACGTGTACAATTATTATCTTTTTCTTTTTTAGTTGGACCACCACTTCTTATTCCAGTTTACTTCCACATTCAGATAATACGCACCATGATTTCCAGACACGATTGGGTGGTGAGATGCTGTCCTCAGATTTTTGGTTTGATACATGAGGTTACATGTAGGCACGTGTTTCACTGAACAACCATATTGTATTGATCATATTAACCTTCTTGTCTTGTGAAGGATCTGGCTTGGTCCATGTCTTACTACCTTCGCTACATGTGCTGCTATGGACCCCTGTATGGCCTGTTTGGCTCGGTCGCACTCATCATCTTTGTCAGGTAAATTTACTCAAAGCTGTTATTGTTGACGCTTTCTCACAAGACATGATTTATATAGCGTTGATTGTATTGTTACAAATGACAGGTTTTTGGAGAGTCACTGGTTTGTGTGGGTGACTCAGATGAATCACCTGCCGATGGACATCGACCACGAGAAGCATCATGACTGGCTGACCATGCAGGTGCCTGGTTTATTGTGACACATTCACAGGAGTCACCTGCAGGTGCTGCTGATGTATTAACTCATCCTCACTCTTTTGTTTCTTTAGTTACAAGCCACCTGTAATATTGAGAAGTCCGTCTTCAATGACTGGTTCAGCGGACACCTCAACTTTCAAATCGAACACCAGTAAGTCAGTGATTGAGTCGAAGGAGTGGATTCAAGACACGAGCTCCTGTAGTGACATGTTAATTAAATGCAGAACAATGATTCTATAAATGTAAAAAGTATTAAGGGTCCATCACAAATCTCTGAAAGCTCCGGTAGAACATATTAATCACCATCAACACTTCTTACAAACTCCAACTCTGCAGCCGACCACTGCTCAAACAACTTTATATTCCAGTTGAGATCCTAATTTTTTTTTGACCATAAGAGAAATGTGTATAAAGTTGTTTGAGTATTTAACTCAGTGTAAACAAAATACAGCATCCACTACAGTATAGCATAATTGAAGATTAGCATATACTGAATATGACAGTGTGGAAGAAGATAAACAACAACCTTAAAGCTACTTAAAGCCCCTTGCTTGGTTTTAAATCGTTCATTGCAATAGGATAATCATGAGGAACAACCAAAATTGAAATGGTTAGTTATTATTTATAGACTACTCACAAACTCAGCTAGTGAAAATGCAGGAAATTTCTCCTGGAAAAAACAAAATTGCTTTGAGTGAATTTGAATTGGACATGAAACTGACATCTTTTCTGTTCTGCAGCTTATAAAAACAAAACCTTACGACTGCAGTGAATTTTATTTCCTGTGAATTTCCTGTAAATGAAGTGACTGAATTTTCATTTCTTGGTGAGCTATAGCTTTATATTGAATCGCACCCATAGTCGTAGGAAGATTACATTAGCTGTATTTTTAGCTTTTGTGATACAGAAGCCCAAATATTTTGGTGTCAGTTTACAATATCAACTACAAAAGAATAAACATACGGTAAATATGAACGTGTGCTTTAGCCTTCAGTGCAGATTTAGCTGTTTTAAACACACCACTACAAGACTGGGATCCTTCACTATGTTGAACTGTACAGCGATTTAAAACTCAGTTGTTAACATGATGGATGCTGTTGTTTCTACTGGAAGCCTTGTGTTCCTTTTGTCTCTGAAGTTTGTTTCCTACGATGCCGCGCCACAACTACCACCTGGTGGCCCCGCTGGTCCATGCACTGTGTGAGAAGCATGGGATTCCTTACCAAGTGAAAACCATGTCACGGGGTCTCATTGATGTGATCAGGTAAATCCAGTGATAATAGCAGTGTATAATTTACTGCCAGGATGAGACACATTGAGGCTGTCAAAGGCCAAAAACACATTTTTCAATCTGACAAAGCTGCTGATTTCTAAACAACGGTATGAACTGTGAATGCACCTGACAGAATAATGAAGATAGAATAAGGAATGATTTTTGTAATTTTGTAAAGACCAATTCTTAGGAAATCCACAAAGTATAAATTCCTTCTTTTTCTTGCAAAAAAAATAATTGAGCACTTGGTGGGTAGATCATTCTTCTTCTTCTTCTTCTTCTTCTTCTTATTATTAGTAGTAGTAGTACTATTGATTAACTGATCATATTTTGAACATCTTTCTCTTTTTCCTTTTCAGGTCACTGAAAAACTCAGGGGACCTCTGGCTTGATGCATATCTTCATAAATGACCAATTTTATTTTCCAAACTGCACCTAAAAGGATTTTTGATGTTTTTTCTCTTGCATCATACATTGATTGTATCTGTCTGGTTTTATAATCCAGTTGATAGTTTGCGAATGATCTTTTCTTATTTAGTGTTTACAGTTCAGTCTTTTCACATTCTGTGCAGGATCTTTCTCTATATTGCCTTACAGTATCTTGAACAACAGTGGTATGGTGTTATAAATTCTATTGTGAAAACTGAGTGTGAGTTATTCAAAGTGATGATTTTTTTTCTCTTTATTTTTCATGTGATTCAGTTTGAAACCAAAAAAACATGACAATTGCGCAGACAAAAGACAAATCCTGTGTAACCGAGGATGCAAATGTTCTGCACTTTTCTCCTGTCAAACTTCTTTTTACCTGCTCTGATTTTACAGTATACAATAAAAAATCTGTTTTGACTGTTTCCTCACCTCTGGCATTATTATTATTATCCACACACAAGAAGTATATACAAAAAAAAGATGCGATATCAAATATTTACCAAGTTTATTTTTTAATTATATTCTTCTGAAACATTGTGTCCCATAATATTTACAACCCCCTTGAATCTTTTGTCAAAATCTTCATTTAGTTATTCATCTCAGAACAATATAATCTCATATATTCCTGTGTGTCTATGCAGTTCACACTGCTAAATATCATGCTGCATAAAAACACATTAATGACTGCATCTCACTATTATTGACAACATCTTCATGCAGGATTATTGACAGTTTCTCTGTGGTGCAAGCTTGCCAGAACATCTGATAATAAACAGCAGCATTATTCACATTAATACCTATTGCTGATCTGCAGTTACCAACCAGGATGAGACGACCTCTGATACCTGTTGGAAGGACTAACATATGGAGCATGTTATATTATTTATCATACCTGTAAACAGTCATGTGAAAGTAATTGGCTATATATCAGAAAATGTGTCAAACATTCTGGCACAGATTTAGATTCGCAATAGCTAAGATCATTCAGTAAACAACTGCAATATTGACAATGAGCCGCGACATCGACCACACGGCTCGTACAAATATGTATGTTACATGCTTGATCTGCATGCACACGCACGCGCACACACACGCACACACACACAACTGTACATGGATTCATATGTTCTTCTTTTCATACAACAAAATCTAATGAGACAATGAAAACAAAGGCCTCATAATTAGATGAGAAAAACACTTGAATACATACATATTGGGTGATACAAAATAAATATACAATTAAAAATGTATACAACATTTCAGTATGTTCTGCTGTAGATTGATTGAAGAAGTTCCTGCAGGTTGGGCGTTTGTGGATGGGTCAGGCTGGTTCAGTCTTTGTTGCCAGAGTTGATCCTCTCCTGCCTCCGCTTCATGATCTCCTGCAGCTCGGAGTCGCCGCTGCTCTTCTGTAAAAGAAACACAAAAGAGATTCATCTTTTTTTTTTTTTGATTATTTCTTTTCTCTTTCAAAACACTGTTCAAAGATTCGGCCATTACAGTGTAGAATGGCCATGAGCAGCAAACAAAGTCATTCAGGACTTTTCAATAAGTGAACTGTTAGGACAGAAAATTGCAGAATTGATTGGAACACACTGGTTAAGCAGCACTTCTTTTCTTTGCTGAAATAGATTTCAAGGTTATTTGGATGAAAGGACAACTACATTTATAATTTCTCTGTGTTCAATAGAAAAACTTAAAAAGCCTTCAGTAGATGTGATTACAAATTTAAATAGTCTTTGTCAGAGCATTTAAAACAAGAAAACACACACACTAAATGATCCTGTCAGCTGTCGGGGAATTAAGAACATCACAGTGTGTAATCCATTTTCCAAAAAGAGTGTATGTTTTGCATACTGTTTTCAGCTTGTTCTATACTTATGGTGGTTTCTACATAGATAGTTGATAGGCATGAATAGACAGAAAAATAAGCAAACAGCTAAGAAAGTGAGGGCAGTGAGGAGCATCATCATCAAAACAAAATATTATTAATATGGGACAGACTCTGTCTCTCTCTCTGTCTTTCTTTGACTACAACATCCAAAATATTTCTCTCCACTGCACTTTTTCAGTCCCCTTCATGCATCTCTAAATCACTCCGCTTTGACATGAGTTATTATTTTCCCTGTGTGATTTATGCTCAGTGATGTTCTCATTCTATTTGCCTCAGATCCTCCCCACATAAAACAGCCACGCCACACAGACAAAGCAAATTATACATTTGATAAATAACTTCACAGATAATAAATTATTTTCCAGTTTAAAATATGCCACAGAGTTTGACACTTGCAGTATGAGAAGATGAATCTACTGTATACTGTAATTTGGCACGTTGTCATTAACATTCTGCATAACAGCTTGTTATAATGTTATTATCCATGGGGGGGGGGGGGGGTTGTTAAATTGCTAAAAAATCTGCACGCCTACTTTTTGACAGCACCTTTATTAATTAGATGAGTGTGACTCTAATAGTCTGACAGCTGGCGCCAGCTTTTATATGAGCATATTCACTTGACCTAACCTGTCTAGATAAACACTGAAAGTTGACACATCTGTATACTTTTCTTTTAATGTGTCCATTTGGGACTTTTTTTGGTCTAACCCATAGGTCTAACCATGAAGGAAACAACTTTGCCGACAGAAGTGTGTGGCTGACCTCCAGCTCGGTTTTCAGCAAGGTGATCTGACCGTAGACACGACCACCTTCGTCTCCACACACCGTCTTCAGTTCCTCTTGGTTGAGGGAAAACAGCTGGGCTCCAGTCAGGATCCCCAAACACTCGACCGTCCTGCACAGTCAGACAAATCATCTATTTACTATTATATATACTAAATTTATTTTATGTCTTAATTTTTACATTATTTCCAGTAGTTAGTGCACTGATGTTGGAGAGCCCCAAAAAACAGTCTTCACGGCATTTAGACACATGCACATTAAGTACATGTGAAAGCTACCAGTTTTGTGTACTTTGACACAGTGGTGCTTTGAGCTAAATGCTAATGTCATTGAGAGTCTAAGGATAGAAAATGTCATATGGTGTACTATAAAGTCAAATAAATGCATCATGCTGTTGTTTAGCAGATATTATTCCTACCATGTTTGCCATCTCAGTTTAACTTGTCACTAACAACTGAAACGACGGGAGTGTCATTAGTTTGGCAGGTATTTGGTCTTAAACCAAACCATACACCACAATGGACACATTTAGTACATTGTCATGTACTGATGATTACTGCTCATCCTTACCAGTATGAATGTCAATTTTCATGGCAATCCGTCACATGTTTGTTGAAATATTTCACTCAAAATCAAAGTCAGTCGGATTCATCTTCATTGATCTATAAATCCATGTCTGACAGTACATCAACAATGAAGAAGTGCAATGCGAGCTAAACATTATAATACTTGATGGCATTTAGTTTAAAGGTGTGGAGAGGTGTTTTGATTTGGTGGATTGATGACTGTCATGGGTGACTTACGGTTTGGAGAAACCCTTGGCGTTGAGCCAAGCAGTGACCTGATCTGGCTTTGACTCAAAGGTGAGTGGTACTTGGGTGCTGGGTGTTCGCTCCATGCGGAACTTCCTGGTGGGAGGCTGAATTTTTTTAGCAGTGATCATCTGCATTAACTCTTTGTTTACATCTTCCATCGCTGCAGCACAGAAACAAGACAGCAGCAGACGTCAAAAAAACTCAGAAGAGCGGCTTTTTTTCTTAGAGTAATCATTCTGTAATTCCTAAATCGGACTTTGTTTACTTGTGAATTGTGTGTTACCTTGGGGTCTGCTGTTGAATTTTTCTCCACGGCTCAGAGAACCAGGAGGTGATGCCCTGTAGCCTTGCTGCACACACACACACACACACACACACACACACACACACGCAGATACAATTCATGAGAAAGCAACCACAGCCACCAATAATCCAAAAACAGGTTTGTCTTTCATCTCACTCCTGTTGATACATTTTTGTCAGGGAGCCAAAAGCAAAAATATGTGTGTCAAAATCTTTCACACTATGGAGCGTAGTTGCATGCAGTAGCTGCAGCAGGGCGTTGGCAAACGTGCATGCAGCGTGTCTTTGGGAACGTAAGCTTAAACTGAGAGTTGCTGCATAATGTGCAGAGGGTTTGTAGATAAAACTGTCTCAGACCAGTGTTCAGATAATACAACTGCAAACATATTTCCAAAAAGAAAAATACTTTAACGCTATTAATTAGCTTTTATCTGAGCTGTTCAATGCGTTTCAGGATGAGAATGATGACTTGTATATACTATACATTGTTAATTTTGTTTGCTTTCATCTGATCACCTATTTATCTCTGGAAAATGTTTCTATCCAAAACCTTGAACTGTCTGTAGTTATTGATTGCCTACATTTCCCAGAATCCTTCTGACACCTCCTGGCAACAAACCTGAGCTTGTGCAGTTGAGATAAGGCTTATGACTGCAAGTGAAATTAGTGAAAGTGATACCGACGCACTATCACACACATCTAGTACAAAAAAGGCCAAATGCCAAGTGTGACACGAACAGCTGAGTTGCTGTCAGAAAAGGGTCTGAATCAAAGAATGCAATGTTAATGCATGTATGGTACAGCAGGTCACCTGGTTATAGCTTGCTGACTCGTCTACCACGTCCAGCATGTTAACCGGGACGTAGCCAGCCTGGCCGCTGCGATTCCGTAGTTTCCACCACTGTTTGTCTTCTTCTATCACCTGCGAGACACATTTCACATCTCACTCCACAGCACTGAAAACTGTAATTAAACTCAAGTCTTGCATAACACACACTCACGACCTGGATGCAGCTGAAATTGCTTCAGTGCCCGCAATGACTTTTTTATTATGGCAACTTTTTACAGCAGACAAAATCACATTTAGCTAAGCTGAGGTCAACAATCACATCATTCCTACAAGATGAATTTGGTTCAATCTTTGTGTCGGTTGTTTTTACCTCAAGGATTTCATCCTGCAGCACCGACAGCTCGTTGGCATTGCGTGCTACAAAGTGGTAGAGGATTTTGGCATATTTGCGGGTGTGGGTCATCTCGTTGTAAGACCTGTTGAGAGACATGTTATCCCTTCATCACAGTTTGTCTTCATGTGTGAAAGAGGCAGCAAAGTGTTTGAAGGACTTCATTACTTACCCGTTTGAAGAACCTGAGGAATGAGTTCCAAACTGAAAAAACACAGACAGATTACAGTTACATTTTCAGGGTTTGAACCTGTAATGGTGGGTACGTCCACAGACAGTGGCGAACAAACAAAACCCTTACGTCCTCAGCTGCTTTCTGTTTTCTGTAATCGGGGGTGGTGGGAGGCCCCAGTGGCGCTGTGGGTCCCTCTGTTTCCCATGGAGCCGTCCTGAAGATCTCTGCTGGCGGCTCCCAGCCGTTACGAAACTTTGGGTAATAAGGAGGAGCGCACTGGTTCCTGGGCCACTCTGCTCTGCAGGAAGAGGAGGAGGATGGTCAGAACCTTAAAGCTGTACATCCACACTGACAGAGCCAGCAGTACTGAGGCACCCTTGTCTGAGGGTCCAACTGCTCCCAATGGTCCGAGCAGCACCACAAATTGTAAAGCACTTTGGATAAATGTTCTTTATATTGTATATGCAAACATTTATGAATGTACCTGGGTTTGGTCCATCCGTCCCCCAGCAGCTCGAAGATGGTCATCTCTTTGGGGCTGAGGTGCCCCCTCAGGAAGTCGACAGCATCTTTGGAAAGGTGAGGGGAGATAACTGAACGCACCAGATCAGGACTTCCACAGCTCTGCAGCACCTGTGGACACATTCAGAAGATCAATGATTGACTCCACATGATTTCATATTTACATATTACATACACAAATGTGACCTGAATTTCTTTAATGGTACCAAAACTAAAATGTTCTTTTTTTCAATATTTTGGTTTGAAGAATATATAAAATAGTTTTTCTATTAATTGTGTCTCTTGAAAACATATGGAAAGTGTCATGCTTTTGGACCCTAGTGTTTTCACTAGTTTATTTTCAGTGTATTTTAAATTTTATACTCCAGTGTTTTTGGTTTAGGATTGTTTAGTCTTTTGTTCAGGCATTGCTTCAGTGGCTGGGGGCGGGGACTTCGGGTGCTGGGGCCCTCTCTTTCTCACACATGTTTCTTATCTCACCTCGTCACTGGCAGCTTTTAAGAACTCTTCATTCCACCTGCAAGCTGTCCCCTGTTTTGTAGAGCTTTGTGTTTCCTCTGCTTCTGGTATTTTGCTGACTTTACCTCTCGTATGAAAATAGGTGCATCAGCTGTGATCCGTACACATTTTGGCATTTTGACATCATCAAACAGCACTGAGGTTTGATATTCAGTCCTACAATTCACCGAAAATAAACTAAACATCATATTTTTGCAGTTTAATCTTCAGACACCTTTTAAAAAGTGAAGTAAAGAGCATCTGGAATAAAAACACTGACAGTTAACAGTGTCACAAATGGTTTTTTTTAAATTGAATTCTTATTTAAATTGTCAAACAACTAAACCAGAATACACATGTATCTGAAGCTGCTGTATGGTGACAGCCAGTGACACTTTGAATATTACTGCTCCAAATTTATCTTGACCTGAGGTCAGTGCACTGTATCGACGCAGAGCCTAATCACAGCTCTGTGAAGTATTGAAGGTGCGGCTCAACACTGCAGCTTCAGAAACCATGTAATTGTGGCTGCACCTGAGTCAGAGCTGAAAGCCACGTTGCTCCAGTTGGGTGAGAGATTAGCAGAGTGTCAGTGGGCGTGGCACCATAAAAGGAAAGTCTGATGGTAACAATGCAAACTGTTTCCATTCTGTAATTTTTCAGATGTGCCTGTGAGCTCAGTCAACACTGAGGGTATCCAATGACATGGAGAACTTATTTAGCGTGACATGGATTTATACTGCTGACATTCAGAAAAATCAGTGTTCAGGACGATGGCATCCCCTGTAAGACAACCTCCATCCATTTCAACCTGTTTGACGATTTATAGCTCTTACCAGCTCCAGTGGGCCGAAGAGGAAATGAATCAGCTCAGGCGCGCTTGGATTCTGTATGTGTTTCTTCAGTTTGGCCTGCGGGGGGCGCAGTGACAGGTACACAGTAAGAAGGCGATGAAGGGCAACTGATGAAGGAGATGAACGAGGGAGGGTAGGAGCTGTGATATCTCACCAAGAGGTTCAAGGCCAGCTTCAGTTTCTGCAGGCTATCAATGAACTCTGCTTCGGTGGGGGGCTTGGCTCGCAGGGTCAGCATGCCCTCTGTAAACAACCAGAGCAACAGTGACCACACAGAGACTCCAGAGTTACCAGCCCAGTTACCAGACAGGACACAGCTTTCACTCTCTGACCACGGTTTATGAACATAAATGTTGTTTTTTCATTTCTAATGATGCTTACAACCTATGTCTCAAGTGAAAATAAAGGTTAGTAATGGAAAAGTTCAACTTGACCAGAGAGTAAAAGCCCAAGAAAAAATGGGATACATCAGGATTTCTCAACTAAAACTCTCACAACTCCAAAAAAGTTATGTAATATGAATTTGAGTATGATGTTCACTTAAATTCATAGGTTCCAGTTCCAAATTATATTGAGGTTACAATATATTTGACCTACTAATTTAATCTTTAAATTAGAAATATAGTTAAAAACATAGCAATTAGCTACTCATTAGTCTTCAAATCTTTTGAAGCAGCTCCACATGAGATTTTGACCAAAGTTGAGAAACGGATTCTCTACACAGAGAATACATCATTTTCAGCACATCTGTCTCTGTAATCAGGGATGACACACATTTGTGTTATTTTCACATTGGCATTACCAAATCATGTGTGGTGAAAGTAACACTTATTGTGTGTGTGTTTGCACCTGACACAGACACATTAGTCTGTCACATGGATGTTACATGTGCAGTATGTCTTCGCACAGGGAACGAGTTGTGTTGAAATGAAAACACAGCATCACACCACTGCTGCCGTTGCCATTACTCAGCAACATTTTACAGTAATATTATTACTTTGCACAGTGATAATTAGAGGAACCAACTGCTATTAACACTGTCAGTGCATAGGCTGGCACTTTTGGTTTCAGTCCCTGTAAATATTCAAATTGTTTTGACTCATTTAATCTGCGTCTCTTCAGAGTCTTCATGCACAGTTACAGAGAATTTTACCTTCTTTTGATATTTTGACTTCATCAGGCAAAATGTTAAAAAAACATTGTGATTCAGACAGAAGCACACTCATAATAATAAATCAACAATTCTGTGGGTGTGACACGACAGAAAATAAACCAGATAGCACTCCCAGAGAGTGAGCGATAAGTAATAATATTACATCATCAATGACAATTGAGTAATGAGCACTGTGTTACTTAACAGAACCCCAAACTGTCCATCAGTACCACACATGCATCACTGGATGAGAGTCCCGGGTCACAGGACACAAAAAGATACAAACATGGCAATGTGAGCAATATGAACATATTGTCACTGCATTCGTGGCACCACATCAGAAGAAAGGGAGACAGACCTGCTGGTCCTTTCTTCTTATTCTTCTTACTCTTGTTGCGATGGTTGAGCTGAGAAAAGGCCTCTGTTGCCTTTTGCAGCCGTGACACAAAGATCTCTATGTCATCCAGGGCGCAGTTGAGGATTTGCTGAGGGAGACAAATCCTGGGCTTTAGCATGAGGCATAGAGCCTTATGAGACGGCTGTGTAATGTAATGACAGGTGTCACAGTGGATCAAACACTCACCACATCCCTCTCAATGCGCTGGGCAAGCTTTTCATGCGACTCTGCATCATTTTGTCCGGAGGCTCGTCTTTCTGCATCCAAACAAAAAAAACTATACTATGTGAGCTGTGCACGCGGAAAGTGCTTTTTATGTTAATGCATGTATGGCATGTGTATTCTCACCCTGCATGGCTGCCACTCGTCCCTTTGCAGCATTTGAGGGGCCCTTAGGGTCCGGGGGCGGGAGGATTGTTTCTCTGTGACGTTTCATTTTCTCCTGGTTCATCCTGGAGGAAGAGGAGGAGGCATCGAAACCTTCAGCACCCAAACATCAAGTTAGCCAACTACTAATTAGAGGTCAGTGCCCTGCCCTCCAATGTGTATTGGATTGCAAGAATATTTGTGAGTGTGTGTGTGACTCTGTTCTCACTTCAGAGTCTGAAGCCTCATTTTCTTCCCATGCTTGTTGTCTCCAATGGCACTGTCTATATCTGCATGAACCATCTCTGCCTGAAGGAAGTGAGGAGAGGCACAACTTTAACATACGTTTGTACAGTTTTACAGCTGATCTCACCATCGTCGTATGACGGTCATATTCATTTCTGTGTCTAACTTTCTTTCCCCCTAATCCAACTGCAATAGTACTGTGTAAAATTGAATGCTGAAAGTTTGCAGTTTAATATGTCATTGAAATCATTCACCTTATCATCATTTGAGCTTTTCTCCCCAAACCACATCTTTCAGATTTGACCACAGTTATATTCTTTCAAAAGAGCCCAACAGGGTGGTTATATTCAGATCCTCTAACTCATCAGTGCCCAATTAATGATCAACAGCCTCTTCAAAGCTTTTTTTTAAACTAACTATTAGTGAGTCTGAAAGTTATGAGATTTTGTTTTTACAGTATGTTATAGTATTATAGATCTTCCCATGAGCAAATATCTCTGCACTGGGCTGTAAAAAATGTAAAAGGATACACACAAGCACGCTGCCACCAAAAGCAGTGAAATCTGACCTGGTGGTCAAACAACAGCAGCTTGGATTTATGAATGACACAAAACACAAAGCCGATCAATCAGGCACGGACAAAAAAAAAGATGCAAACTGAGCCCAGCCCGTAACATTCGAACTCACCTCCACTTCGTCACAGTGGAAGAAGTGGATGTCGGGTTTGTGCTGCTCCTTGTCCTGACACACCAGCAGCAGCACGGAGGGGTATCGTGTCTGATTCAGGACGGTCTGACACAGGTGGATGGTGGGCAGGGGGAAGTTCTCCAGCTCCTCCTGCAGGAGCATGACAGAGGAAAGGTTAGAGGGAAGGAACTAGAGACTATGATGGAATAATAATACAAGTCTTGGTGTATGAGGAAGAGTTTGACATTTTTGGAAATACATTTATTGGCTTTCTTACTGAGAGTAAGACGAGAACATCAAGATGACTCTCACATAAATATCATATATAATATCAAATATGAAGCTATTAGGAAGAGTTTCATTTTATTTCATTTTATTTTTTTAACTCTAAAAGAAGAAAATAAACAACATTAAATAAGCACATTTTCCAAAAATGTCAAACAATTTCTTTAAAGGCTGTTTAGTGTGATTATTACATGTATGTATAAGTGAAATATATAAAATACATTAATGCCTGCATTTTGCATAATACTGTAATTTCACACTGTCCTATACCGCACCTGGCAAATACATTAGGCTATAGCTCACAAACACAAATTTATTGCAGGTCAACACAATGTGATGACGAGCGGACAGGTGTGGTGCCTTACCTGTGTGTCACAGTCCAGCAGCCTGACCGCCTTGTCGGTGACCTGCAGGAGCATCTCCTGGGTCCAGATTTTGTCTTTTGAGTCCAGAAGGACCAGTTTCTTGATGGCATCGTCCACTGTGGCAATGGACTCTGTCTTGTCCATAATGAACGTGGAGAGATGCTGAGGGGAAGACAGTGGGTTGGTAAATTAAGGATATTTGGTTGTGAGGGGACCTCACTGGTGTCAACTAAAAACATGGGCTGTATGAAAATTATGAAAGTTAATGGCAATTTGAAATATATATTATTTCTAGTTAACTGGCTGTTGAACAGTCGAACTGTTCCTTTCATTGTTACTGTATATTTGGGCCTGATTTCTTACAGCTGCTAATATACTTATTTCTCACAATGCCTTCAGCTGATGGCATCATTTATCTCCTCTATTTTATACATTTGATATCAAAACTGCAGCATTGACACTTCCACAGCTCTGCATGCAGGCAGCATGGCAGTTATCTGTGACTATCTACTTATGTGTGATAATGGGGAGACATTTAGAGAAATCCTATCTGCACGAAAACGGGACATAGTTCAACACCTTCCCTGACCTGAAGCACGTCTCTGACTCCCAACATCAACGCCCCCGCTGCTGCAATCAGAGGCCTGATTGCTTTATTACAACAGAGTTCCAATAGAGGAGACGTGAGGAGAGTGTGTTCGAAAGTGTGTTAGCTTTTTATCTGTGGGAAAAAGTACCAATAAACCATCACATTTAAAGTGAGAACTTTTATCTGTTCCTTATGAGGTTTAGTGACAGTAAAGGTTGTGTGACTTTAGATTTCCTTCTTTTTTTAAAACCATTTTGTTATGACGGTGTACAGTACGGTGTAGCAGGAAACAGAGAAAAAGAGAGTGAATGACCTGGAACAAAGGTCAAACTGGAGACGTCATGTTTATGGGGTTTAAACTGGGTTACCAAAACGCACTGATCACTTGATTTTCCGTCTCTCGTTTTGTTCTGTTTTTCTTGTTTTTACGCACCTTTTACAATTCCCAATCTATCACATTTCAGTTCATTTTATGTTAGCTCTGATGCCTTTATTTATCTCCCCAATCCCAAGGTAGGTGACAAGGTACCAGACGCATTAGCAACAAAATAATAATACAGTAAGTTACATTAAAAAGTCAGTAAAACATTTAAATATTACAGAATGATGATACAGTGCAACAGGTTTTCTATTAAAGAATTCTTTTAAAAATAGCAATTGTGTTTTAAATCTTTTGCCAAGATTTCTACATAATACTTTCCTTTTTTTCTAAAACTTTTTAAAATACAAAAATGTTCAGAGAAAATTCAGAGAAAGAAAGAGCAGGTCTTACCTCGACATGATACTGTGATGTCTCATGCATGATATAATTGGAGTTGGAGTACTTTTTCCTCTGTTCTGTTGATAAGAAAACAGCGAGAAACCATTAAGTTCAGCTTGCGATCTTACTGTATACGCTCGTATGTAATCAATCAGCAGTGACACAGACCCCAAGTCCACATGATGCACGTTTGAGCACAGTCAACAGATGAAATGAAATGCTGATGTACGAGCTGAGAAGAACAGCAGGGCAATAAGGAAGTGGCCAGGACACGTAATGTGTGTGCGTTCTGTTTTACGGTCAAGGGCTATTTGACAATACATATTATAATTGTACAGTATAAACCACAGGGGCTTTTCTTCACAAGACATGTAACAATGACCAAACTATATGTGTAAGATTACATATTTTAGCATATTTTTTGTGTCGAAAAATGTACTGCCAAGACCTATTAACCTGGAAACAGAGCAATCTGAGAAGTTAATTATTAAATCCCATAAACGAGCCTGTTTGACTAGATTTGCCCTCTCATCTTATAGTAGGTTGGGCAGACTGGCATTAAAGCTCAGCCCATGTGGGGCAACAGATTTACTGCAGAGTCAAAGATCAATGAACGTACTTCTCAACAGCGCCATGCTCACTTCCTCATCTGGGACACTGTATTGTAAATTGTAATGTGTAACCTTCCAGAGGGTAAAATCAATGCAGAAAAGATCATTCCTGAAATGTTTATTCTCAGTGTACGTCCAGTGGAGGTTTCAAGGTTCCCTGATTGGCCCCCAAAATCACTGTGATGTTACAAAATCATGCTCATATGAATAACCTATGAAATTCAGATTTAAGGTGAGTATAGAGAAACTTTCCCATAAGCAGACCAATGTGAAAACAACAGAACTGATCCGTCATTCCGCACAATGAGGGTCAAACATTTAAGTGACGTAACAATAAGAAAAACACATTTTTGAGTGGTGGGAACTTTTAACCCTGTGAGAATCTTTTTGTCCACATTGGGAAGAATCAAGCGGAAACACATTCTGAACACCACATTGACATACCATAACCTGCAGTATTAAGCTGATATGGCGAACAATAAAACAGTCACATATTTACACATCCAGCAGTTATCATTCATTTGGAGTCATCTTAGAGACTACCTGACGACTGCAAGTTAGATAAAGGAATATCTTATCTTATCTTCACCCTCTTTTATCCCTGTTTTTTATCCTCTGGGAAATATCTGGCTCTTTAACTGCAAAATGTGCCACTGTGTTCACCAGCTGGTCTCCAACTGTGTCTGTCTGCTGTTTGATGCTGGGTACAGGTATTGTACAGTGGCTTTGTAGAGCTTTTATATCACTGAAAACAGCTTCCTGCTGGGGCAGAAAACGACACTAGGAGAGTGGTGAGAGTGAACGGAAACAAAACCAGGGCTGTTAAACAAGGAGCTGTAATGCACTATAAAGCTCCATAAAGCTGAGGGGAGCTGCAGATTCAGGCGATAATTCAGGTTCATCACACCCTTTTCGCATTGTCACTTGATCCACTGATATTATAAAACATTTCATTATGGCTGCTTTAAAGCTTGAGAAGGTTTTTAAATTTAACTGCAATTCTTTAAAACCGCTACACGATAAAAAAAAAAATCATTTAGCCCAAGAAGTTTAAATGTGTTAAAAGTTTGAATGACATCTGTAAACGCTGGAGCTCACTCAGTGAAATTCCATTTTCACATCATTGCTCACAGCATTGCTTGTACTCTTAGCTGGGTCCATTGTTTTTGAACTGGCTAATGTTAAATGAGTGTACCAGTGTGCTCATTGACCTATTTAGCAGGTGAATAGTCTGCAGGTAACAATTACGGTTAAATGAGAGCATGTTCCTATCAACTACACTGCCAGATCTCATATCAGGTCTCTTTCTGTCCCCAACCCAATAAAGTCAACATGTCGATGCCACACAGGTTTTCTCTTCATACAGACATTCAGTCGCATTTCACTGTATAGTGAATGTGGCACAAAAGCGCTGCTGTTTGTATAACACTTAATAAAATGTGTGCCAAGGCTCAATAGTACATTCTAATATTTGACTCTGTTCTCAACACTGATGACTTTATGTCCACGCAGCCGCCGTCACTGTCCGAATGACGCAAGCATGCGTCTTTCCTGTTCCTGCCATTTCCTCTCTGCTGATTCCTTCCTGCTCGACTCTCCATAGGTGAAGCACAAGCGTCAGGTGTCGTTCTGAAAGTCGAGCTCGCCCCATGTCTTATTAATGACTGACGTTTATGCCAATCAATTCACAGCGCTGCGACAGCTTGCAATAAGAGCCACTTAGCAGGCAGATGGGCAGATCCTCAGGGCTCTCAGGAGTCAATGACCAGTGATAAACATGGCTGCTTGGCAGATTATCAAACCAATACATGGCCCAGATCAATCAGGCAATGCTACCTCCCAAATAGCTGTCCATTAAAAAAAAAAAAAAGAGCTTAAATTTGAGCCAAATTTTATTAGATTGATGACAAAAAGAATAAAATCCAACCACACAGATAACTCAAAGAATAAATACAAACGTGCTGGCACAAGCTCATGACCTGATTGTATTTTATTTTATTGTTCTAGTTCAGAAAGTTCTTGTTCTAACTGTGACCCACCCTTTGGACACTGTGCTGCTGTATCCACAAAGATTTGACCTGATTCACCACAGAGTCAAACTAATGTAAACAAATGAATACTGGTTTACATTGAGCACTTTATCGAGAATCCCAAGAGGCCATTATTAGCATCATTTTGTGAAATGCAATACACTTCTTTAACAATAGAAACAACAAGTAGAACTGCAGAGGATGTATTAGAGACATTCAAATACATATCATAAACACCCAGACACTCAACAGTGGAGCAAGACAAGATCAGAGTCTTTCAATGAGAATTTCCATCTGCTGATTTAATCTCAGCCTTAACACATTTTACCTGACAGAGGCATGCTCCTCAACCACAAACCGAGAAACTCAAGAAAGCTGCTGGATGCTCTGAGCTCCAGAGATGATAAGTCTGATGTGGATTTTCTCTGCTCTACCTCAAAGCTGCTGATAAGAGATCAGATGGGAGGACCTGTGCATCATTTGCATCAGTTGTCAGTTGCCCTGCACTGTGTGAATGACAAGGAGTTTTGCATACGGGAGATTGAGCTCGGACTGTTGCTGTTGTTCCTCTGCATGTTTATTCAGCAAGCAGCGAGCAACAGTCCTTTATCTGCCCAAATATCTCCCACTGCCATGGATGGTGCACGATGCTGTGCACTCTCTGGTTCAGGAGGACGGGCGCGCTGCTGTCATCCTGCAGCGAGAAGGTAGTGGTGACCATCTGCCACACGAGATGAGACGAGCCAAAGAAAAACAGCACAGCCTCATCTCACATACAGTGGGATATTTCACAGAGATCACAGGAGTGGGTGCATCCTGTGGACATTTGGATGACTTACGGCACAGAAATATTTCACCGACAACGAGGTAGCGCAGTCAGATGGTTTGGGAACATCTTGCATCTCTACAATACCATCATCTGTCATTTGAGGCCATTCTAAATTTGGAACAGTGCAGCAATGCATGTGAGCAGGTTGTCCCGTCATACCTGGGTGTAGGTTTCTATCTGGGCCTGCGATATGCTGTACAATGTTCCTCTATGCTGGCAGTGTGGAAGGAGGTGCCAGCAGGGACCAGTGAGCTAATGTCTGAGGCAGCACAGGGAGGACCAGAGGTAAACCAGAGTCCGCCTCTTCCTTTCCACTTTTCAATGCGCCTTTTATTCACCTGCAAGACATGGGCATCCCCACCCTGTTCCAACCACAAATTTAAAACAGACACACCCTGCACTCCCTGCTAATATAACATAGCATATTTGAGTCACAAAAACACGCCCTAGCACAAGTATGTCGCAGCTATAGAAGCAAAATGTCACATCACGGGTTTCACCACAGACGTGTCAGATCAGTGATGCAGCCTGATCATGCAGCTATAAATGGAGCCTTACATTAACAAAAATTCAAAGTATGCAAACAGTCAATCGACATAAATACACCACACAATGTGACTACAAAGAGCAGGCAAGCAAACAAAAAGCCTAATGCAACTGACAACAAATCCCAGCATGCTGTGCACAGAGCTGGATACTCGTGTTCCCTTCAGGAGCACAGCCTCCCTCCAATGTCCCTCATTGTCTGACAGAGGTGTTAGCAGCCTGAGCACGACAGGGCCCCTCAGCATGACCTTGGCCCCCTCTTATCACCGTGTTCTATGGAGAGAGCTGTGATAAGTCAGTGAGGCTGCAGCAACATGAGAGTGAGAGAGCTGGATTTCCTCACATTTGAATAGCAAATGCAATATTGTTGTGATTTGAGTCAATTACGGCGCTGAAGCACACCTTGATGATTAACAGATAGAAAGGTATGAAAGGATGAAGCTGGTAAACTGTATTTGTGATTGCATGAAATAACTATAGCTTAATACTTAAAACAGAAAGTTCTTTGGAAAAATACCTGGGCTCTGTAGTTTTTAGCAAACTTCACTCAGAGTTTTTGTTGGGGACTATTTTCAGTCATGAATGAATATAAATTTGGCACTCTAGAGAATATTTACTGCAGCAGGATCTGTACGTGGCAGTGACTCAAAATAAACTACAGTGCCCTTGTTCATTATAAGGAAGTAACATGTCACACAGTGTGGTTCATCAATGTGTTTTTTATACAGCAATGGAGGTCAACAATGTGGTTACACAGGGAATATTTATTAGTAGGATAAATGAATTGTTCATTTTGTTTGTTGACAAATATGGGGCAAATATAGAACATTGCCTGCTTTTAAGAATAGCAATGAATAACAGTGACCAAGCTTTCATAAAACTATTCCTTTACAACCTACTAAATCACAAGTTGTAAACATTGTAAACAGTCTGCAATTGTTCGTGGCAAAGTCTCAAAAACAGGCCAAGCATAAAATACTCCTCCCGTGTAGTCACTTACCATAGAGGGCCTTGGCGCTGATCTTGCTGTCCGATCTTGCCACTCCACTGCAATGACAAGAAGAGGAGTTACGTTGCATGCTCTTCATCTTCTCCCCTGCACCTCACAAACCCTCTGCAACTCCCACACCGTCACTTCACATGAATGCAAGCCCACAAACGAGGAGTGATATAGTGGACTGGCCAGCACTGGATGAGATTAGCCTGAGATTCTGAGCATATGGACCAGCCAGGGAGAGAGAGGGAGAGTGGAAAAGGGAGAGACGGGGGAGGGAGAGAGGGGGTGTGGGACATGGAGGGAGGCTAGAGCCAGGAACCCAGGCAGAGTAAACAATTCTCAACAGAGCTGCTCTGTGCCCGGGGTCCCTGACCCACACCACCTTCTACATACTGGGTTAGTGATTCTCTGGCGCCTGTGATCAGCTAACACAGAGAAAAATAAATATGTGAGAGGAGGGGGAATGTGTGCGACACTCACTTGGCTTGCCTCGACTGAGGTCCCGGGACACTCATGATTTAAGGCATCCACCTGAAGAAAGAGGAGGATGAGAATCAGGGAAAGGATGTTAATGAGTGACTGAGAGAGAGCTGGAGGTGGAGGAAAAAACACCAAGACAAACATGCATTATTTATCTAAAAAGGCCTTTTAAATGCCTGTTGCATCAGCTGTCTTTTAATGTTTCTCTCTAATTAATCTATGGTGAGCTCTCATGTGCAGTCCACAGTGTTTAAGCTGAGAAAGCTCAAGGTATACCTCATTAAGGTTGTAGATATGGTATGCAAAGCTGAGGCGTAGTCTACTAAACAGCCTGTTCTTCCACTGTGGAGAGCCAGGTGTTGGGCCTGTGCTGTTGGTAGTCGGGGGACTGATCTGGGACAAAGGCAGACAGCAGGCCGATATGCACTGTGTAATTAGATCCACTCTGCTGATAGCTATATCTGCATTTAATTTGCTTGAGTTTTACACCTAGCCACATTAACTATTTGATAATTAGTGCTGCCTCAAAAGAGACACAACAGTGTGTAACAGAGTGCTACATCTAAATCTGTGAGGCAGAAAATGATAGAGTGAAACTCTTCCACACCTTTCGCCTTTAGGCCTGAAGCCTCCGACTCCTCTGTCAAGGCACGTACTGACGAGGTTATGTAATATATATCAGGTCCACAGCACAAAGCGTGGTGAAACACTTAACGACCCTAACGAGCTATTACACAACAGAATGGGCTCTGCTTGGTTCTCATTATAATAACTGATAGATTTTATCACCACATGATTTATGACCACCGACAAGTATTTCTCAGTTAATGGCTAAAGTGAGTTGTATTTAAGACTGGAAGACAATGATCACCTTTTAGTTCAACTCCTAGACTCCAAGGAGCCATGTATCGCTTTTGGCAACCCATTCAGTGTGTATTATTAATTGGTGGCGAGGGGTTAGGATCCTGTGTCACCAGCAATTAAATGTTCTGCAAGAACAATCCAACCTGCAACACACTGACCTCGTGTCTCGGTGGCACCAGACGTGCTTCCCTCAATAGCTATGAACGTTTCAGTATCATTTTCTAACCACACTGTTAACATTTATCCATGACAGTGTTATGAGGCATTTCCTCATGACGTGCTCTACTTCCTTTCTCTATAAAACTGTTTTTGCATAACAAGCAGCGGTAAACGACACAGGCGCATGGTAAATACTATGCATAGCATTTACAAGTTACAGGTGCGGTCACTGAGGCTTATCTCACAGCAGATCATTAGCATAATCACCCTCAACAGATAATCTCCTCACAACATGAGGCTAAATCACAACAACTCTCACAACCAGGGCTAATATTAGTGTGTGCATCTCCAAAAATCTACAACAAAATCTTACTGAGAAATGCAAATGAGCAATGAGAACGAGTCGTATTTACTTTAGTAAGTCGAGTCTGCACAAAAGGTAGACTTCCTCTTTCTGTTCTTATCTCTCTGGTCATCTTCTCTCCTCACTATTGTTCTCAGCTCTGGCCCTCCGCCAGGTTTCAGGAGGGAGGTGAAGCCGGAGCAGGACCGGCTGGGTGTCATGTGTTGTCAGCCTCATGGCGAGAGCCCCTCTGCACACCTCTCCTCCACTCGGCCTAAGGTGCTTATTGTTCAATAATGACAGCCTCTTATTTGGAGGTAATTACAGGACATTAGGACAACAATTACACAAAAACAGAAGCAGAGTATGCAGTACTCGTGAAGCCAAAATGACTGCGAATATCTGGCTCTTTCGGTTTTCATAATTATTGGAATGAGGTTAGACTAGTGTTGTCATATTCATATTACTTTCTGTGACAATAAATCATTTCAGAGCAATGAGAGTAACAATGATTGCCTCAGAGTCCCGTCTCGACTGAGCCCTCCCTTTATTAAACTGGTAGTATCAGTCATGTGGTCCGTGTTGTTTCTTTTTTTTCATACGTTAAATCTCACTTTGAATTGGATTTCATCATATTGTCATCTGATATAATAACACACAAAAAGCCCTAATACCCTCATCGGCAGGTGCATGTCTGATAAACAGTCGTCTTTGGTGATGTGATGCAACCTTCAACCATGAAGTTTAGGAAGCATGAATATGGGATTCTGGAGTCACGTGTTGTTTTGCATGACAACTACAATGATGTTATGTACCAAGTGTAAACAAAAGAAGAAATATTTAGCAGCGAAAGTCTGAAACACATTTTATGTAACAATAACTCAGCATGACTAAACATTTTGCTCTCCCTAAAAACAGCTCTAACACAGTAACTATCACACACCCCATACCACAACTGGGGTGTGTTAAACAAACAACTTGGGCCTGATAATCAGTGTGATCTCAGCAATTTCATTTTATCTCAGTTTTTACTTACAGTAACACAAAACACACAGTTAACGCCAGGTCACATCAGTCTAGTTACAATATTGAGACATTTTGACATTGTCATACGACAAAACTAGAAAATATTGACAGTTCATGTGATGTGTCTGAAAGATATAGGAGCCTGTTCTGATATGAGCAATCTGGACTTTGCTCCATTCTCTTGAGTAAGCATGTTGTCATAGATAACCCATATCTGATTTTATGTATTTCAAGTCGTGCACCATCTGGCTGAATCACACCGCACTGATGTATGTGGTGATGATGTTGCAGGTGTATACAGGTGCAGTGCGGAGAAGTGTGAATGTGTCCTCTGAATCAGTATCCCAGAGAATCAGCACGAGATGAAATCAGGCTTCACTGGCAATGATCCTCATTTGTTCACATGCCATTCATAAAACTCTCCCAACACAAAAACAATTATGTTCCCCCACTTAAAAGACTGATTCTCAAATTAGCAATCAGTGTTTATCCTTTGATTGCTAATGTGTAGCATGTCATGAGGTTATTCATGAACACAGTGAACCCGAATGAAAGCACATTTCGCTCAGCACAGAGCTAAATACTGTAATTAGGTTGTGGTTGACATCAGATTTAAGTGCATGGTGGCAACATGTAGTTTTCTGCTCTCTTGCAACTTAAATCAAGCAGAACATTAGTCTGGGAGGACCCAATAACAAATACAGCATGTGAATTACTGTCCAGTTTCATTGATTTATTCCAGCATGTGTCATGATCATTTAAAATCTCACATCACACATCAGCACATCACATCTATCTATCTATCTATCTATCTATCTATCTATCTATCTATCTATCTATCTATCTATCTATCTATCTATCTATCTATAACAATAATAAGGTGCTGAGAAGAAATAGGCTATTTATAAGGAGACATTTCATAATGAGACCAAAAATTAATAATAATTCATGACAAATAAATGAAACCAATCTCAACTTTTAAACAGCATGAAGTCATGAAATAGCTCAGAAAATGAATGAAGTTAAACATCAACCAGGAGACTTCAGAGCAGTGGTGAGATCTGGCAGGTTTATATGAGACTGTTGTGAAGACACAAAGACAGATAATATAACTTCCCCCCCTCCTGATGTGAACTCACAGTGGTGTTTTCCGGACGGGATGCTCAGGGTGACAAACGTGGGTGAGACAGCACCTGGAGGATCAACCTGCCATCACGGCCCGGCAGCCGATCAGGACAAGAAGAAAAATATCCGTGACCTGTTTGTTGTCTGAAACACAAGCCTGTAAAGTAAAGAGCCACAGTCCACCGCGAAGAGCAGGACGTTTGTTCCCAGAAACAGGGGAAGAGAAGAGGCGACGCTGCAGCAGGTGAGTGACAGGTGAGTGTGCAGGTAACTTAAGCTGACGGGGGCGGAGCTCCACGGACACTTCAGCCAGCATGGGCAGGTCGATTTGAGCTGTTCTCTCAAATCTGCACGATCAGTTTGGATGCATCTGTTTCATTAACCTGCATCAGCAACCCACAATGAGCAGCTTGAATTATTCTATCTGATCATGTTCTGTGCTTTAATAATGATACTGTAAATCTAAAGCAACGGTTCCTAACTTTTCTGGTTTGTGACCCCTTAAAATGAAGCTTTACATGTACTTGTGATATCTGAAGCTATGGCCTACAAATGGACTTCAGTTTTGGGCATTTATTTTCATTCATGCACAGTTTTTATTTTTCAAAAAAGCAAAAAGATTCAGCAAAATAAAGAGAATTTTTTGTACCAGAAATTATTTTGTTCTTTAATCATCTTGAGAACTCATAAAAAGAATCGTTTTTATTCTGGGTGCCACCACCAACATTTATATGGCAATTAAAAAAACAGCTTTCAAGTTTTCTCTTTATGATTTAGAAGTGCAATCACAAATGTTTCATATGCAAGCTGGTCAGTTGTGGAATGATTTCAATTTCACAGGTCTCTTTGTGCAGCAGTGATCTGGTCTGAACTAGTTGGACTCAACGGGGTGAGTGAAAGAAGAGCAACAGTGTGGAACAGTGCCCAGGTTTCAGTGTCACTGGCTGCTAAGAATGACCACTCTTTGTCCAGCTGCAGCGTGCTGTCCCTGCAAAGAAAATCATTAAGATAATGCAGTGTGCCTTCTTCTGGGTAAAATGCTGCATGTGAACAATCACTTTAATTGTTTTAACAAAAATGAAAAAACAAACATTCTTCATGATAGCGGCAATGAGAGACCATTAAAATAGAAAATATAAATGCTTGCACACACACACTGGCTTGACCTGCACTCAGTGAAATGCAAGTGTTGGTCTGTGTACTCAGCTGTTGCTTAAACACAGGTAAATGTGATTTGTTTTGAAACTGGTTACTTTGGAAACCTTGTCCATTTGGTTTGATCATTAACTGAAACTGTCGGTGATGAGAAATAACCTGTTTGAAGAATGTGGGTTAAGAAATGACTTGTGGGGACAACAATAAAAAACTACTCTGAGATCTTTGCCTGAGTGAACAAAGTGCTAAGGATCAGTGCTGATCTGACACCAAATATGTCCAGTTAAAAGTTTAAGGAGCCAAACTAAAATATTCATTCTTAACCTCGAATCATTTTCTGTCAGGTAATTAAAATTTGTGGCACTACCAAAGAGATTGTAGTACAACGGAAAGCACTTTATAGATCAATAGGACTACTGGAAGGTTATTTGTCACATTAAAGTTGACCTGAGTTACTCAATCATTAAAGTCATAAAAGTGGACAGAATGAGGGAAGAAAATGTTCCTTTTTAAGTCCTAAAATCTGTGTTGTCACTACTCGAATCTTAATCAAAACAATTCTGCCCTCTACTGGAAAAAAGATGAACACATATGAAACTTATTGAATGTGGTATGTTTAATGTAAATGATCAACATTAACACAAATATAGATTTTATCTCTGACACATAAAAAATATACATAACAACAGGGAAATATTAAATTAAATGAAACTCTGTTACTATGTTTCTTTGGCACAGAAGCCTGACTGCACCAAAGTGGGATCCCTGAGAATTTCTTACAGTTACCTCAAACACTCACATTTTCAAAAAAAATATCCTCACATTTTAAGTGTTATACAAATTCTGTTATAAAATGACTTTGCACAAAAACAGTTGTCACCTTGAAAAATATTCACACTGTCTGTCTTGAAGAGAGTTCTTGTTGTACCAAAAGATAGACAGATGGACAGTTAGTTGAGCTTTAACATACAACAGGACGATGAAGAGGAGGCTTCTTCATGAATAGACACTAAAAGACACAAAGAAGAGAAAAAACATGTTATTATCATACATTAAACTGTACCTGAACAAACTTAAAGCATATGATACCCAAATGTTTCTAGTGTGAGAAACACAGCTTAGTTGTCCAAAATCAATCTGGCAAATGACTGCATGTTTGCTTTAGTTGAGAGTTTTTCTTCGTCCACATTGATTTATGAGTGTATTTCAGCCATCTCACCACCTGAATAAACAATATCCATCTTTTCAGAGTAAGGGATTGAATTGTTGTCCTTGGATCTATCTTGGGAGGAAAATTTGAGGATGTGACGACATTGTACAAGGTATACAGTATCACTTGAATGAATGCCACCCAAATCAATAATTCAAACAAGTCCTAAAGGGAACCAGGGTTTATTTCATTCCTGAACAATAGCGTGAACAAAAGGAAAGCTCAGCGCTGTCCAGCATTTCAAAACATACGTATGAGATGCTAATTATGTCAACATATCTTGTCAATCAAAACAAATGGAGCCTAAAATGTAGGCCAGTCTCTTCATGTGATAATGAAGTATGTTATCTATGTTGACCATGTCAGAAAAAGATTGAGATCTCACGTGTCACATAATCCAATAAAAGCTTGCTCGTCTATCATGGCTGAGAGAGGTTTCATATAAAATGTCTATCCTGAAAACTAATGAGAGTGGAACTGACCTGGCCAGTTGGGCGAAAGTGCTGAAAGCCATGACTCCATCTACGCCATAGACAGCGAGTAAGACACTGCTGATGATTACGTCTGCCTTCATCACATACGTCTGCCACACCAGGAAGTAGACCGTCAGCAGGATAGTCGTCACCGTCGTTACGAGGTTAGCCAGCAAATAGCCCTGACTCTCCGTCAGGTTGCCCATCACACCTGCAGACATGGGTCAGAACACAGGGTCAAAGATGGTGCAAGAGGGTCTTCAGCTGCTCTTGAGTCTGCTGTGTTCTGTTGTTAAATGAAAGACTTTATTTCTTAGTCAGCATTCTGTAATTGCTGCAAGATGATGATCATCATCATCTTGCAGCAATAACAGATGAAGCAGGTGCATGGTTTTTGAAATCTCTTCCATGTTGGTGTCTCCATGATCCTTGAATTTAGAAACTTTGTTGTTAAAAAATTACATCCATAAGACAAACAATAAGAAATCAAATTGAAAGAAACGACTTTGATTGCAGTAAAAGGCTGCTGTTTGATTAATCAGGACAGATTTGAAAGCTTCTGAAAAGTCGAATTTAAGTGTGTTTTCCAATAATGACATCTATGTAAACTACAAAAGCTCCTAGAATGGCTATTGGTCCTTTAGCTACTAATTAGTGTTATTAACTGTTCTATCCTATTCATCCTTGTGGTGAGATTTTTTCCCCCAATTTTTGACAAACAGTCATGAAAATAATTGGTAATAATAATTGATAATAAAAATAATTACTAGTGACAGCCCGAGGTATGAGTAAATGTAAGCAACATCACCCTTAATACTCTTCTATCTGTCTCCAATAGTTATTTCTTTTTCTATGTGCATAAAAAATATTTAAAATAATCTTTTTCCCCCCAAAACTTAAATAGAAAGGTGGAAAATTAATATATTACATCAATGTATAGGGATCTATATTAAAGTGTCAGCATACTCATAACAAAGGCCCAAGTTGAAAATCAGTCATGGTTCAATATGTGACTGTTTTCTCACCACAGAAGAGATGGATGATGTCCAGAGCAGCCAGGAGGAACAACAGACCCACATCACAGAGCAGGTAATCATCAGGATAAGGCAGCACCAAGCCTGACAGCAACAGACACATCCACAGCATCAACACAGGTACACCACAACACTGAAAACACCTGGGACTGTGAGTACATGTTCATTCGCTCTTCCTGATGATCAAACCCAGGGTGAACAGGAAATAGAAGATAAAGTAGCCTGATGTCAGAATCAGCAGGTGCTGGAAAATAAAAGATGGCAGCTGGGTGCAGAGTTAAGGTCGTATCAGTCGCCATCATCATACTGTGACAGAGAGAGACGTGTGTCCTTTTTAGCTTTACTCAGCTGAATGAAATGAAAAGGATACGACACCGGTTGATCTTCCTGTAGGAATAGAGACTAACATATTTACCTCCCTCATTTTCTTAACGTCGCCGAATTAATACAGTAAACCGAAGGAGGAGTGTTCATGCCTTCTTCTCTTTAAAGTTTCTTAATTAACACTAGATAATATAATCTAATATGATTTTGTTGGCAGTTGAAGGTAAACGCGTGTGTAGCAACCATAGCAACGCGTCCACCGACCTGGTCCGCTCAGCTTCTTCGCTTCTAACCAAGAAAGCGGATGTCTCCATCTACTGGCCGGAAGATGAACTACATCCTAAGAGCGCATTCAAATAGGCCTGGTGGCAGAGGTGTACTCATAAATACTCTGACAGACTGCTCTAAGTGCATAATAGTGCGAGTATGTACAACATTACATTTTGTGCAATGGCTATTAATGATGTCTCTTTTTGATTGACTTTGTCCATTTGTATCCAATGCAATGCCATAAGCACCCCTGCCCTGAAAAGCACCATCTTACAGATCATAACCACAAGACAGTTACATAGAGAGGGATATTATAGTAATACTACAGTTGGTGGTGTGTATAGTGAAGTAGTTAGCAGCTAAAAAATCAGAAAGTTGGTGGATACCAGAGCAAAAGCAAATGACTGTAAATATTTATTTTGACATGTGAATGAAAATGAATGTAATTGCTGCTGGATTTGTAAACAGACCAACATGTTTGTTTTAACAACTTCATAATATGTTGATGGTTTTTATTTTCAGCTTGTTCATCTTCCTCCAAGTGGCCAAAAAAAAATCAGTCAATGCAACGTCAAATAATGGATGATGATTGTAAAACAGATACCACGGTAAGTGACCACAATGCCAAGTTGGTTATATGCCGTTCACAGAAGTAATTAGTTGGAGGCTAAAATGATGATTTCAACATTCTACACACAGTATTTCTGCCCCTCAAGAGGACATTGCTTTACTTAGATTTACTTCCTGCAGATTCACTCTATCTTTACATGTCTAACCTTAACCTAAACCATGACCTACATCTAACCTAATCCTAAAATGTAATACTTGTCTGGGCTTTTTTTGTCCCAAACATGAGAAATTCCCATCATATAACTTTATTAACAGAGTTTATATCCACACAAAATGCAAGATTAACACAAGTTGTCTACACACTTACACACATCTACACACATGCAGTTACAGAGCTATATGAGATAAGAAATATAGAATACCAAAATGAACTGCTTTAGCGTAGCCAGCTGTTTCATTGTCCCCTGCAGCCTCTATCTGTTTCTCTTTCTTGCTTGTCCTCTGAAACAATCTGCATAGTGTGGCTGGAAGAACGGAGGCGTTGTTTGGGTTGAATGGAGGAAAAGCAGAGGGGTGGAGGGGTGGAGAGGGAGATGCTCCAGCTGTGGGGGAACAAGACAACACAACAGCATCTCACATGTGGGTGGGAGGGGGGCGTCAGGGCTGCGGGGGCTGCACACAGTGGCATTGTTATAAGGGGGGGTGGGATGCAGCTGATAAGGTTTAGAGAAATGGATCATTCCCTCAAATCCTCCCCTTGGGAAGCCTTGACACAAAACACTCCTGTTACTGTATGGTTGTTTAAGGAGGAATTCAAAAAGGCCCCATAGAGGTCTTTTAAATCACTGCTAGATCAGGGAGAGAGAAAATATTTATTTTTAGGACCATGAATCAGACTGGACTTGACAGCACACAGTGACATTACATCAAGTGTGTTGGAATGCTTTATTCTTCTGGCCTGACATAGCTGCATGTTGTTTTCATCAGGTTAAGTCAAATCAACATTTTCCAATCAAATCACAAGTTTGGGTCAAAGGCTTTAAAATCTGTTCAACACCCTCCAGCTAAAAAAAACCTCAATGAACAAAAACAAAGAGAAACGAAAATAGGAGAAACCTCAGGAGGAGCAACGGAGGAGGGATCCCTGTCTCAGGCCAGAAAGATATGGGTCATATACAAAACAGACAGAAGTAGTACAATTATAGTAGATAACAAGTCTGTTCAAAATTTGTACCCACAAAGTTTTGGAGCATGTTATTACATATTTTCTGTTAAAAAAAAATTTTTTATTTCAAATATAAAACAATGTGTCTACAATATAGGAGTTGGGCTTCAACTAACAATTAAATCAATAATTGACTGCATGGTTAATTACTCATTGATAATGGATTTATTTTTATATAATGACTGTTTTATGAAATGTCAAATATAACTTGCCCAAGTGATGTCTTTGAATTAAGTAGTAGAAAAAAAACAATAATCTGTTTATAGTATTCTCATACTTGAGAAGCTGGGACAACAAATTTCTGGATTTTTTTTTTTTTTTTTTTGCTTGAAAAATGACTAATCATCAAATTAGTTCAATTTCTTTCAAGAACCAATCGCTCTCTTTCTACAAGGTCTGCATGAGGTAAAGAATATTGTTAAGAAATGAATATAAGGTGACCAGCTGTTGGAAGGCACAGAGCACGTCTTCATCAACGAGAGCCCAACTTTTTTTTCTCCATTTGTCCGTGGATGTGTGCATCAGCCTGGCGCACATCCCCTCACCTGCCTCAGCTCCTCTCCTCCGACCCTGCGCTGCTCACATCCTGTCTGAGAGGCAGAGGAGCAGGAGGAAGAGGAACCAGCAGCAGGGACGAGCGCTGGAGCCAAACTTTAACGCACACTTTAATTTTTGGACAGACTCATAAGCAAGATGATGTTTTTATCCTAAAGCAAACCAGAGCTTATTATGAAGTTGAAGGAAAGATTTTTTTCTTTTATGGATTTTGATTAATTAAAAAAAAGTTTTGAAGTTATAGTCTTTACCAGGCGTCACTGGAGGCGTTTGACTCAGGAACTTCAATCCGGTGCCAAGTGGCTGAACAGGAGACACAAGTTCCCCCGCATGAAGCTCTGGATTTATGTGAATTTACACGAGAAGAAGTCCGAACATCATCCGGATTCAGTGATGCACATGTGAAAGTTTCCCCGATCCGAATTGATTTCATTCGGACAAGGGGAGACTTTAATGGATTTTTTATGCGGGACCCGCTAGGATGGACGTGGTAGATGAAACAGAAGCGTTACAGAGATTTTTTGAAGGTAGGAACCCCGGATTATTATATATGTCTTAATACAGTTCAGTATTAAATTTTTATAGAAAACTAAAATGGAAAAAGTGCTGTTTTTGTGACACTTTGATTTGTATGATTGTTTTAGTGAATGAGTTAGAAAAAATGTTGAAGCGTCATCTCTCAATTATAGTTTCACCTGTTATATAGATTGTGCTCCCGGGTTTAAACTATTATTATTATTATTATTGTTATCATAATGCACCACACATGACAAGTTGTTATCAATAATAATAATAGCTATATTATTGCAAGTGATCTTAAAGAGCTTTTAGGTGAACGTTTCCCAAACATGAATGTACACATGACTCCACTTTATGTTCATGTTAAATAGTAAAAAGTCAAGGGGATAGTAGGGTTAACGGGTGCAGGGAGCAAAAGTGGTGGTGATGGGTAACAGATCGAGTTAAACAGGGAATCCTAAGAAAAAAAAATGAGGTGGAGGAGGGTGGGGTTGAGGGTTGGAAGGGTGTAGGAATTCAAGTCAAGATAAATGGTGTGTTTTGCAAGGATACTGTGGCACAATGTGTGTGTGTGTGTGTGTGTGTGTGTGTGTGTGTGTTAGAAACAGACATGAGCAATGTGTTTTCAACCAGTGATAGGTTAGTGTTGATCATCACAAAGCAAACACACAAGAATGGAACCAAACTCCATTCGGAAAAGTGGTGATTTGTGTTTATCCCCATTAAATCACCCTGATAAATTTGCATTTTGTCCTGTGACTCTAAATCACTGAGAATTTTTTTGTTAAATTTTTTCCACATATGCAAAGTTGTCTCTTTTTTTACATCCCTGATTTAACAACCTTTTAATGAATATATGAGTTGTGTTGACTTACAAACTCAAATATTCATAACATTGTTCATCGTGGAGTACTTTCATAGATCACAGGCAAGACAATAACATTTTGTCAAATTGTGTTTCACCTTTTAGCCACGTCTCAATAATTGTTTTTTAAAAAGACACCTTGTGTCAAATGTTCCAGGGGAAGTCAAGTGCACATAAAAACACATACCGCGGTTTATGTATAATAAGTTATCTGCAGAGAGACTTAACACTTGATTATAATATACACAGAGTGTTGACTTAAATATACACAGCCATCCATGACTGTCAGAGGTTCCTTTCCATTCTGACAGGAATTTAGTGTGTTTACATTCTTGCTTTGGGAGTAAGAGAGATGTTCTTACTTTGACTTTATTTCAGCCACTTTTGCTTGGACTAAAATGTCAGCTTGTCCGTGAGAAGTATAGTATGTGCCCTCTTAGATGCTTATTTTCCTATTAACTTGTTCTTTCTTTTAACTAACCCTTGTGATATGAAACTCCTAATTATATCTCTCTCAGATCTTGGATTCAGGCTTTTAGGCAATTAACCTTGAATGTAAATTGGTGACAAAAAGAAAAATCAATAAGCATTCAATTTGAGATATTAGATAATTAGTCAATTAGTGTCCATGTTGATCTTGCCCTGGACCTAAAAGAGACACACACTCACACAGAAGCACACACACACACACTCAGGGCTATAATGGATTTTGGCACTGGCAAACTGTTTTAATCGGATTAGTGAAATATGTATACATTCACACTAATGCACAGTGTACATTCCTGGCATAGCCTCAGTGGCTGTTAAAACACAATGAGGTGAGACTGGTGTTTCTCTGAGAGTATTTGGCCTTCCCCGGGCTCTCGTTCTGACTCCATTAGAGTGACAGTGAGCAGACGGGGTGAGGAGGTGAGATAGTGCAGACTCAGGGGTGGAGAGAGACCGGCCTGTTGAGAGAAGCCCTGCTAAACCACCAACCCCCTCAAAACTTGACCTTCTCCTCATTGACTCACTTAAGCAACAAACACTTCCTCACACACTCACAGTCCTGATCTGATCACACATACAAAATATCATGGCGTTTATTGCTGTTATGTTACGGGCCCATCCTAAGTCAAACCCAACAACCCACACTGAATTCAGACACTCACTTTCAATAAATGGCAATGAAGACAGAAAGTGGATCCAGCAGACACTAGACTGCATATACAGTAAATAAACTAGAATACGAGTCTACAGTCACAGTAGCAGATGCACTTAGGCACAGAAGTGCTTTGAGTTAGATACTGATGTCAGAAATATGACTGAAACTAACAGTTATTTTCATTTTCAGTTAATCTGCAAATCCGTTTCTCAATAAATTTGGTTCGTAAAATATCAAAAAGGAGTGAAATCACACCTTCAAATATCTTATTCTGTCCAGTCAACAGTCCAAAATTCAAGGATACACAGTTTACAGCCACATAAGACACTGGAACTGATGCATTTTTTCCAAGTTTGATAGAATTAGAATTACTACAAAAAATATTATTAAATCAGTTGCAGATCAATTTTCTGTGGATTGATTAACAGATTGATTGATTTATTGTTTCAGCTGT